>PVIC010000449.1:0-123834 GCA_004025085.1 Thryonomys swinderianus | reverse complement strand
AGCCATGTTCATGCTGGAAATCTTCATTGGCCCACAAGCTCCATTCAACTGAAAAGGTTTTGTTGGGATATCCAGAGATTGGTCACTGAAACAAGGACCTGGAACTCAGTCCTTGTGGCTGTGACCTCAGTTTCTGAAACTGAGTGAAACTCTGCTTCCTGTCTGCTCTCTGATTTATCTGGCCATGAATCAAGTCTCTGTTTCTGTACACTTCGTGTATCTCTGGTACAGAGAACACCAATTGTGAAATCATACTACCTTTGTAGAACCAAACCCAGGGTCACAGCTATGTGTACTTGGACGGTTACAGCCTAAAGACAGAGGTGCCAAATGTCAGTTTTCAAAGCCCAAACACCTGGATGACACCTTAATGCACATTGTTTCTCTTTTCTGGTCAGCTTGATTCAAGTGAATGGGAGCATATGTAGTATCAGGAAGTATATCTTGCAAACAAACAGCTGGAATTCAGCCCGTGTTGCTGTAAACTCACTTTCCAAAACTAAGTGCAACGGTACTCGCTGACACTCTGTGACTCTCTTAGGCAAAGTAGCAGCAGTTTGTTTGTCCATGCTGACTGTGCCTATGGAAAACAAGGCCTCCCAAGAAAACGCCTGTCTTTGCACACAAGCGGTGGAGAAATGCGTTGAATATTCAGAGGGGTAGGATCTGAAGCCAGAAAGACACACTGCCTGATTCAGAAGTGTGCCACCTAAGCATGCTATGCTAGAGCTGGATATCTGCACTTGTCCTCAAAGTCTGTTCAAGTGAACAGGAGGTTGTGTGATATTCAGAATAATCACTCTCTAAAAAAGACCTTGAACTCAGACCTGGTTTTGGAGAAGTCAGTTTCAGAAATGGAGTGCAAACTACTACCTGCCCACTGTTGACCTTTTTCTGGCTTGACTCAACTGTTTGTTGCTTTATCATACGTCTGTGGGCGGTACAGAAAGACCAATTCTGACATCACAAACCTATTGTAGAACCAAGCCGTGAGGCACTACTCTTTGTGTTTGGCCCATTAGAGTCTGAGGACAGAAATGTCACATGCTTGATTTCAAGGCCCAACTGCGTGGAGTATAACTTAATTAAAATGGCTTTTACATGCAGTTTGTTTCCAGTGAATGGGAGAATATGTGCACTCAGGAAGTTTCTCTCTCAAAGAAGGAGCTGAAATTCTGACCGTGTTGCTATTAATTCAGTTTCAGAAACTTAGAGAATCAGAAATCACCGCTTCTTTTTGCAAGAATAGTAACAGTTTGTCCATTGTCACATTCACAGTGGGAGTATAATGGCTCTTAGGATAATACCACTGGCATTGTACAGAACAATCAGTGGAGAATCACATATAATATGATGATGGGTTGAAACCAAAGCAAGATATACACAGTGCCTCTTTCTGAATGTCTCACACCTAGGTGTGCCTTTTGCTGCCTGCATATTTCCATTTGCCCGCAAGATCCATGTAAGCAAAAGGGAGATTTTGGGGTATCAGATTTCTCCCTTAATGAAAGCCCTGGAACTCAGACTGATTTGTGTGAATTCAGGTGTAGAACCTGAGGGCAACTCTATTCCTTGCTTGCTCTCTGTGGTGGTTAAAGGTCCATTTTCACTTCACAATCGCTATGTAGAACAAACTATTCTGGGGTGCAGCTACTTGTTTTTAAACTGTTAGAGCTTGAGGAAGGAAGTGAAAAACGCTGTTTTGCACATCCCCAATGCATGGATGACAATGATTTCTCTCCATTCTGGCCAGCTCCATTCAAGTGAATGGGAAAATCTGTGGAATCAGGAGGATTATCTCGTATACAATCTGCTAGAACTCAGAAAGCGTTGCTGGAATCTCACTTTCAGCAACTGAGTGGCACTGTACTCCCTGCCACTCTGGGCCTCTTTTGGCCAGAGTAGCCACAGTTCGAATGTCCACGCTGATTGTGCCTGTGAATGTCATGGCCGCTCACTAAAATAACTCTATGTACACCCGAGTGGTGGAGAAACACATCTAACTTTCTGACGTGTAGAATCTATACCCAGAAATCCACAGTGCCTTTTCTGATGTCTCCCTCCTAGGAATGCCGTGTTCATGCTTGAATGTCCATTTGCCCACAAACTCCATTCAAACGCAAGTGTGTTATTGGGATATCTGGAGCTGGCTCACTGAAACAAGGACCTGGAACTCCCTTCGTGTGGTATTCGTGGCCTCAGTTTCCGAAACAGTGAAACTCTGCTCCCTGGCTGCTGTCTGTTTTATTTGGCCACGAATCAAGTGTTTGTTTCTGTACACTTTGGGTGTCTCTGGTAGAGAAAATGCCGATTGTGATATCACACTACATTTGTAGAAAGAAACCCAAGGTCACAGCCATGTGTACTTGGACTGTTACAGCCTAAGAACAGAGGTGACAAATGCCAGTTTTCAAAGCCCAAATGCGTGGATGACAACTTAATGCATGTTATCTCTTTTTTTCAGGCATCTCAATTCAAGTGAAGTGGAGAATCTGCATTATCAGAACGTATATCTTCCAAAGAAAAAGCTGGAATTCAGCCCATGTTGCTGTAAACTGACTTTCAGAAATTAAGTGGAACTCTACTCCCTGCCACTCTGTCACTCTATTGGTCAGAATAGCAGCAGTTTGTTTTTCCACCCTGACTGTGCCTATGGAAAACAAGGCCTCTCAAGAAAACACCTCTCTTGACACACAAGCAGTGGAGAAATGCATTGAATATTCAGAGGGTTACTAATCTGAAGCCAGAATGACACACTGCATGATGGAGAAAGGTGCTGCTGAAGGAGGCCATGCTTGGGCTGGACATCTCCACTTGCCCTCAAACTCTCTTCACACAAACAGCAGGGTGTGTGGTATTCTGAATATCCCGCTCTAAGGAAGACCTTGAACTCAGACCTAGTTTTTGAGAAGTCAGTTTCAGAAATGGAGTGCCAACTACTACCTGCCCACTGTTGACCTTTTCCTCTCTGGATGCAATACTTTGTTCCTCTAACACACCTCTGTGGTCAGTACTGAAAGACCCATTCTGACATCACACGCCTATTGTAGAAACAAGCCATGGGGCACTGCTCTTTGTGTTTGGATCATTAGAGTCTGAGAACAGAAATGGCACATGCAGGATTTCAAAGCCCAAATAAGTGGAGTATAACTTAACTCAAACTGTCCCTCTTTTCTGCGCAGTTCAACTGAATAGCAGAATAGGTGTCCTCTGGAAGTTTCTCTCTCAAAGAAGGAGCTGGAAATCTGACCGTGTTGCTCTAAATTCAGTTTCAAAACCTTAGAGAAACTGTACTCACCGCCTCTTTTGGCAAGAGGAGTAAGTTTGTCCACTGTCACTCTCACAGTGGGAGTATAATGGCTCTTAAGATAATACCACTGGCCTTGTACAGAACACGCAGTGGAGAATCACAAATAATATTATGATGGGTTGAAACTGAAGCCAGACATGCACAGTGCTTCTTTCTTAAATTCTCTGGTGTAGGTATGCCTTTTGCTGGCTACACATCTCAATTTTCCCACAAAATACGTGCAAGTGAAAGGGGATTTTCTGGAGTCTCAGGAGATTTATCCCTTAAGGAAAGCCCTGGAAGTAAGACAGATTTGTGTGAATTCAAATGTAGAAACTCAGGGCAACTCTATTCCCTGATTGCTCTGTGGCTGTGGTAGTGTATGTTCCATTTTTACATCACACTCCCTTCGTAGAACAAGCTGTTCTGGGGTACTTCTCTTTGTGTTTGGACCATTGGAGTCTGAAGACAGAAGTGCCAAATGTTGGAATTCGAAGACCACATGCATGTAATAAGACATAATCCAAAATTTCCCTCTTTTCTGCTCAGTTCCCAAGTGAATGGGAGAATATGCAAACTCTAGAAGTTTCTCTCAAAGAAGGAGCTGGAATTCTGACCATGTTGCTGTAAATTCAGTTTCAGAAATTGAGTGAAACTGTACTCCCAGCATAATATATGTCTCTATTGGCCAGACTAGCAACAGTTTGACTATTTTCACTCTCCCAGTGGGACTAAAATGGCTGTTATGATAATACCCCTGGCATTGTACAGAAGAAGAAGTGGTAAATCACCACTAATATGATGATGGGTAGAAACTGAAGTGCGATCTGCAAAGTGCATCTTTCTGAATGTCTCCGTCATAGGTGTGCATTTTGCTGGCTGCACATCTCCGTTTGCCAACAAGATCCATGCAAGGCAAAGGGAGATTCTGGGGTATCAGGAGATTTCTCCCTCAATGAAAGCCATGGGACTCACACCAATTTGTGTGAATTCAGGTCTAGAACCTGAGGGCACCTCTATCCCCTGCTTGCTCTCTGTCTGTGGTAGTTAAAGGTGCACTTTGACATCACACTCCCTATGTAGAACAAGCTGTACTGGGGCGCAGCTACTTGTGTTTGGACTGTTAGAGCTTGAGGACAGAAGTGACAAACACTGGTTTTCAAAGCCTAAATTCGTGTGTGACAATGATTTCTCTCTTGCGGCCAGCTCCATTCAACTGAATGTGAAAATCTGCGGTATCAGGAGGATTATGTCCTATAATATCAGCTGGAATTCAGAAAGCATTGCTGGAATCTCACTTTCAGAAATTGTGTGGCCCTCTACTTCCTGCCACTCAGTGCCTCTTCTGGTCAGAATAGCAATAGTTTGATGGCCCGCGCTGATTGGGACTCTGGAAAAAATGGCCGCTCACTAAAAGACCTCTCTTTGTACACTCAAGCGATGGAGAAACACATCTCATTGTGTTATGGTAGAATCTGTACCCAGAAAGGAGCACTTCCTCTTTCCAAAGTCTCTTGCCTAGAATGCCGTGTTGGTGCTGCAGATCTCCATTTGCCCACAAGCTCCATTGAAGTGACATGGTTTTGTTGGGATATCCGGAGATTGGTCGCTAAAATAAGGACCTGGAACTCAGTCCTTATGGCTGTGACCTCTGTTTCTGAAAATGTGCGTAACTCTGCTCCCTGTCGGCTCTCTGATTTATCTGGCCACAAATCAAGTCTCTGTTTCAGTACACTTTGTGTGTCTCTGGTAGAGAGAACGCTGATTGTGATATCACACCACCTTTGTAGAACCAAACCCAGGCTCACAGCTACATGTACTTGGATGGTTACAGCCTAAGGACAGAGGTGGCAAATGTCGGTTTTCAAAATCCCAATGTGTGGATGACACCTTAATGCACTTTGTCTCTCTTTTCTGGTCAGGTTGATTCTAGTGAATGGGAGAATATGCAGTATCAGGAGGAATATCTTGCAAACAAAAAGCTTGAATGCAGCCCGCGTTGCTGTAAACTCACTTTCAGAAACTAAAGTGGCACTGTACTCGCTGACACTCTGTGACTCCATTAGTAAGTATAGCAGCAATTTGTTTGTCCAAGCTGACTGTGCCTGTGGTAAACAAGGCTTCCTAAGAAAACACCTCTCTTTGCACACAAGTGGTGGAGAAATGCATTTAATATTTAGAGGGTTAGGATCTGAAGCCAGAAATACACACTGACTGATTCAAAAGTCTGCCGCCTAAGGATGCCATGCTTGGGCTGGATATCTACCCTTGCCCTCAAAGTCGCTTCAAGTGAACAGGAGGTCGTATGATATTCATCATTATCCCTCTCTAATAAAGACCTTGAACTCAGACCTGGTTTGTGAGAAGTCACTTTTAGAAATGGAGTGCAAACTACTACCTGCCCACTGTGGACCTTTCACTGGCTGGACGCAATAGTTTGTTGCTGTAACATATCTCTGTGGATGGTACTGAAAGACCCATTCTGACATCACACCCCCATTGTAGAAACATGCCGTGTGGCACTGCTCTTTGTGTTTGGCCAATTAGACTCTGAGGACAGAAATGCCACATGATGGACTTCAAAGCCCAAATGCATGGAGTATAACTTAATAACAAACGTTCCTCTTTTATGTGCAGTTCACTTTTAGTGAATGGGACAATATGCACACTGAGGAAGATTCTGTCTCAAAGACGGAGCTGGAATTCTGACCGTGATGCTGTAAATTCAGTTTCAGAAATGTAGAGAATCTGAACTCACCGCCTCTTTTGGCAAGAGTAGTAACAGTTTGTCCATTGACACACTCAAAGTGGAAGTATAAGTGTTCTTAGCATAATGCCACTGGCATTTTACAGAACAAGCAGTGCAGAATCACAAATAATATGATGATGGGTTGAAACTGAAGCGAGATATACACAGTGCCTCTTTCTGAATGTTTCAGGCCCAGTTGTGCCTTTTGCTGGCTTTAAATTTCAGTTTGCCCGCAAGATCCATGTACGCGAATGGGAATTTCTGGGGTATCAGATTTCTCACTAAATGAAAGCCCTGGAACTCAGACCAATTTGTGTGAATTCAGGTGTAGAACCTGAGGGCACCTCTATTCCCTGCATACTCTCCATCTGTGGTAGTTTAAGGTTCAATTTCAAGCACAATCCCTATATAGAACAAGCTATTCTAGGGTGCAGCAAATTGTGTTTGAACTGTTAGAGCTTAAGGATGGAGGTGACAAATGCTGCTTTGCACATCCCCAATGTGTGGATGACAATGATTTCTCTCCTTTCTGGCCAGGTCCATTCAACAGAATGGGGAAATCTGTGGTATCAGGAGGATTATCTCCTATACAATCTGCTAGAACTCAGAAAGCGTTGCTGGATTCTCACTTTCAGAAACTGAGTGGCACTGTACTCCCTGCCGCCCTGGGCCTCTTTTGGCCTGAGTAGCCACAGTTCGATGGTCCACGCTGATTGTGCCTGTGGATATCATGGCCGCTCACTAAAATACCTGTCTATGTACAAGCAAGTGGTGGAGAAACCCATCTAATTTTCTGACGTGTAGAATCTATACCCAGAAAGGCAAACTGCCTCTTTCCAAAGTCTCCCACCTAGGAATGCCATGTTCGTGTGGAATGTCCATTTGCCCATAAACTCCATTCAATCACAAGTGTGTTATAGGGATATCTGGAGCTGGCTCACTGAAACAAGGACCTGGAACTCACTTCATGTGGCTGTGACCTCAGTTTCCAAAACAGTGAAACTCTGCTCCCTGGCTGCTGTCTGTTTTATTTGGCCACGAATCAAGTGTTTGTTTCTGTACACTTTGGGTGTCTCTGGTAGAGAAAATGCCGATTGTGATATCACACTACTTTTGTAGAAAGAAACCCAGGGTCACAGCTGCGTGTACATAGATGGTTACAGCCTAAGAACAGAGGTGACAAATGTCAGTTTTCAAAGGCCAAATGCGTAGATGACACCTTAATGAACGTTGTCTCTCTTTTCCAGGCATCTCACTTCAAGTGAATCGGAGAACCTGCATTATCCGGATGTATATCTTGCAAACAAACAGCTGGAATTCAGCCCGTGTTGCTGTAAATTGACTTTAAGAAATTAAGTGGAACTGTATTCCCTGACACTCTGTTACTCTGTTGGACAGAGTAGCACCAGTTTGTTTGACCATGTGTACTGTGCCAGTGGAAAACAAGGAATTTCAAGAAAACCCCTCTCTTTTCACACAAGTGGTGGTAAATGCACCGAATATTCAGCGAGGTAGGATCTAAAGCCAGAAAGAAACACTGCATGATTGAGAAATGTGCCGCCTAATGATGCTATGCTTGGGCTGGAAATCTCCACTTGCCCTCAAACTCTGTTCAAGCAAATAGGAGGTTGTGTGGTATTCCAAATTATCACTGTGTAAGAAAGACCTTGAACTCAGACCTGGTTTTTGAGAAGTCAGTTTCAGAAACGGGGTGCAAACTACTACCTGCCCACTGTAGACCTTTTCCTGGCTGGAAACAATAGTTTGTTCCTGAAACACACCTCTGTGGTCTCTACTGAAAGCCCCATTCTGGCATCACACTCCCATTGTAGAAACAAGTCATGGGGCACTGCTCTTTCTGTTTAGAATATTAGGGTCTCAGGACAGAAAGGCACATGCTGAATTTCAAAGCCCAAATGCGTGGAGTGTAACTTAATTAGCACTGTCCCTCTTATCTGTGCAGTTCAACTGAATGAGATAATATGTGCACTCATTAAGTTACTCTCTCAAAGAAAGAGCTGGAAATCTGACCGTGTTGCTCTAAATTCAGTTTCAAACCCTTAGAGAAACTGTACTCACTGCCTCTTTTGGCAAGAGTAGTGACTGTTTGTCCATTGTCACACTAACAGTGGGAGTATAATGGCTCTTAGGATAATACCACTGACCTTGTACAGAACAAGCAGTGGAGAATCACAAGTAATATGATGATGGGTTGAAACTGAAGCAAGATATGCACAGTGCCTTTTTGTTAAATTCTTCAGCCTAGGTGTGCCTTTTGCTGGCTGTACATCTCTGTTTGCCCACAACATACATGCAAGCAAAAGGGATTTTCTGTGGTTTCAGGAGATTTCTCCCTTAAGGAAAGCCCTGGAAGTAAGACAGTTTTGTGTGAATTCAAATGTAGAAACTCAAGGCAACTCTATTCCCTGATTGCTCTGTGTCTGTTGTGGTGTAAAATCCATTTTAGAGCATATTCCTGATGTAGAACAAGCTGTTCTGGGGCACTGCTCTTTGTGTTTGGACCATTAGAGTCTGAAGACAGAAGTGCCAAATATTGGACTTCAAAGCCCACATGCATGTAATATAATTTAATTCAAAATTTCCCTCTTTTCCCCTACAGTTCCTTTCAAGTGAATGGGAGAAAATGTAAACTCTCGAAGTTTCTCTCTCAAAGAAGGAGCTGGAAATCAGACCGTGTTGCTGTAAAATCAGTTTCAGAAATTGAGTGAAACTGTACTCCCAGCAAAATATATTTCTCTATTCGACAGACTAGCAAGAGTTTGACCATTGTCACTCTCCCAGTGGGAGTAAAATGGCTCTTATGATAATACCCTGGCATTGTACAGAAGTAGCAGTGGTGAATCACAATTAATATGATGATGGGTAGAAACTGAAGTGAGATATGCAAAGTGCCTCTTTCTGAAAGTCTCCAGAATAGGTGTGCATTTTGCTGGCTGCACATCTCCATTTGCCAACAAGATCCATGCAAGCGAAAGGGAGATTCTGGGGTATCAGGAGATTTCTCCCTTAATGAAATCCCTGGAGCTCACACCGATTTGTGTGAATTCAGGTCTAGAACCTGAGCGCACCTCTATTCCCTGCTTGCTCTCTGTCTGTGGTAGTTAAAGGTCCATTTTGACATCACACTCCCTATGTAGAACAAGCTGTATTGGGGCACAGCTACCTGTGTTTGGAATGTTAAAACTTGAGGACGGAAGTGACAAATGCTGGTTTCAAAAGCCCAAATGTGTGGATGACAATGATTTCTCTCTTTTGCGGCCAGCTCCATTCAACTGAATGGGAAAATCTGTGGTATCAGGAAGATTAAGTCCTATACAATCAGCTGGAATTCAGAAAGCGTTGCTGGAATCTCACTTTCAGAAACTGTGTGGCACTCTACTCCTTGCCATTCTGTGCCTCTCCTGGTCAGAATAGCAATTGTTTGATGGTCCATGCTAATTGGGAGTCTGGATAACATGGCCACTCACTAAAATACCTGCCTTTGCACACTCAAGCGATGGAGAAACCATCTAATTGTCTGATGGGTAGAATCTGTACACAGAAAGGCATACTGCCTCTTTCCAAAGTCTCCCACCTAGAATGCCGTGTTCATGCTGGAAATCTCCATTGGCCCACAAGCTCCATTCAACTGACAGGGTTTTGTTGGGCTATCTGGAGATTGGTCGCTGAAACAAGAACTTGGAACTCAGTCCTTGTGGCTGTGATGTGAGTTTCCAAAACTGAGTGAAACTCTACTCCCTGTCTGCTCTCTGTTTTGTCTGGCCACGAATCATGTGTCTGTTAAATACACTTTGTGTGTCTCTGGTAGAGAGAACACCGATTGTGATATCACACTATCTTTGTAGAACCAAACCCAGGGTCACAGCTACATGTACTTGGATGGTTACAACCTAAGGACAGAGGTGGCAAATGTCGGTTTTCAAAACTCAAATGCGTGGATGATACCTTAATGCACGTTGTTTCTCTTTTCCAGTCATCTCGATTCAAGTGCATGAAAGAATATGCAGTATCAGAAGGTATATCTTGCAAACAAAGAGATGCAATTCAGCCCATGTTGCTGTGAACTCAATTTCAAAAACCAAGTGGCACTGTACTTGCTGACACTCTGTGACTCTAATAGGCAGAGTGGCAGCAGTTTGTCCATGCTGACTGTGCCTGTGGAAAGCAAGGCCTCCCAAGAAAACACCTCTTTGCACACAAGTGGTGGAGAAATCCATTTAATATTCAGAGGGGTAGAATCTGAAGCCAGAAAGACACACTACATGATTCAGAAGTCTGACACCTAAGGGTGTCATGTATGGGATGTATATCTGTACTTTCCCTCAAAGTCCTTTAAGCGAAGAGGAGGTTGTGTGATATTTGGAATTATCCCTCTCTAATAAAGACCTTGAACTTAGACCTGGTTTTGGAGAAGTCAGTTTCAGAAACGGAGTGCAAACTACTACCTGCCAACTGTTGACCTTTTCGTGGCTGGACGCAATAGTTTGTTGCTGTACCATAACTCTGTGGGCAGTAGAGAAAGACCCATTCTGATATCACACCCCCATTATAGAAACACGCCGTGGGGCACTGTTCTTTGTGTTTGGCCCATTAGAGTCTGAGTACAGAAATGCCATATGCTCAACTTCAAAGCCCAAATTCGTGGAATATAACTTAATCCCAAATACCACTCTTTTCTGCACAGTTGGTTTCCAGTGAATGGGAGAATATGCAGAATCAGGAAGTTTCTCTCTCAAAGTAGGAGCTGGAATTCTGACCGTGTTGCTGTAAATTCAGTTTCAGAAACATAGAGAATCTGTACTCACCACCTCTTTTGGCAAGAATAGTAACAGTTTGCCCATTGTCACACTCACAGTGGGAGTATAATGGCTCTTAGGATAATACCGCTGTCATTGTACAGAACAAGCAGTGGAGAATCACATGTAATATGAAGATGGGTTGAAACTGAAGATAGATATGCACAGTGCCTCTTTCTGAATGTCTCAGGCCTAGGTGTGCCTTTTGGTGCCTGCATATTTCCTTTTGCCTTTAAGATCAATGCAAGGGAAAGGGAGATTCTGGGGTATCAGATTTCTCCCTTACTGAAAGCCATGGAACTCAAACAGATTTGTGTGAATTGAGGTGTAGAACCTGAGGGCACCTCTATGCCCTGTTTGCACTCTGTCTGTGATAGTTAAAGATCCATTTTCACATCACACTCCCTAAGTAGAACAAGCTATTCTGGGGTACAGGTACATGTGTTTGAACTGTTAGAAATTGAGGACAGAAGTGACAAATGCTGGCTTGCACATCCCCAATGCATGGATGACAATGATTTCTCTTGTTTCCGGCCAGCTCCACTCAAGAGAATGGGAAAATCTGTGGTATCAGGAGGATTATCTCCTATACAATCTGCTGGAACTCAGAAATCGTTGCTGGATTCTCACTTTCAGAAACTGAGTGGCACTGTACTCCCTGCCACTCTGGGCCTCTTTTGGCCCGAGTAGCCACAGTTCGAATGTCCACGCTGATTGTGCCTGTGGATATCATGGCCGCTCACCAAAATACCTGTCTATGTACACGCAAGTGGTGGAGAAACACATCTAATTTTCTGATGTGTAGAATCTATACCCAGAAAGGCAAACTGCCTCTTTCCAAAGTCTCCCACCTAGGAATGCCATGTTCGTGTGGAATGTCCATTTGCCCACAAACTCCATTCAATAGCAAGTGTGTTCTTGGGATATCTGGAGCTGGCTCACTGAAACAAGGACCTGGAACTCACTTCATGTGGCTGTGACCTCAGTTTCCGAAACAGTGAAACTCTGCTCCCTGGCTGCTGTCTGTTTTATTTGGCCACGGATCAAGTGTTTGTTTCTTTACACTTTGGGTGTCTCTGGTAGAGAAAATGCCGATTGTGATATCACACTACATTTGTAGAAAGAAACCCAGGGTCACAGCTGCATGTACGTGGACAGTTACAGCCTAAGAACAGAGGTGACAAATGCCAGGTTTCAAAGCCAACATGTGTAGATGACACCTTAATGAACGTTGTCTCTCTTTCTGGGCATCTCAATTCACGTGAATGGGACAATCTGCATTATCAGGAGGTATATCTTGCAAGCAAAAAGCTGGAATGCAGTAGGTGTTGCTGTAAACTGACTTTCAGAAATTAAGTAGAACTGTACCTCCTTCCACTCTGTGACTCTTTTGGCTAGAGTAGCAGCAGTTTGTTTCTCTACGCTGACTGTGCCTGTGGAAAACAATGCCTCTCAAGAAAACACCTCTCTGCACACAAGCGGTGGGGAAATGTGTCAAAATCTCAGAGGCGTAGGATTTGAAGCCAGAAAAACACACTGCATGATTGAGAAATGTGGGGCCTAAGGAGGCCATGCTTGGGCTGGCATATCTCCATTTGCCCTCAAACTCTGTTCAAGCAAACAGGAGGTTGAGTGGTATTATGAATTATCCCTGTGTAAGAACGACCTTGAACTCAGACCTGGTTTTTGAGAAGTCAGTTTCAGAAATGGAGTGCAAACTACTACCTGCCCACTGTTGACCATTTCCTGGCTGGACACAATAGTTTTTCCCGTACAATACCTCTGTGGTCACTACTGAAAGACTCACTCTGCCATCACACTCCCATTGTAGAAACAAGCCATGGGGCCCTGCTCTTAGTGTTTGAAACATTAGGGTCTGAGGACAGAAATGACACATGCTGGATTTCAAAGCCCAAATGCATGGAGTATAACTTAATTCAAATTGTTCCTCTTTTCTAGCAGTTCAACTGAATGGGAGAATATGTGCACTCAGGAAGTTACTCTCTCAAAGATGGAGCTGGAAATCTGACTGTGTTGCTCTAAATTCAGTTCAAACCCTTAGAGAAACTACTCACCACCTCTTTTGGCAAGAGCAGTACTAGTTTGTCCATTGTCACACACACAGTGGGAGTATAATGGCTCTTAGGATAATACCACTGGCCTTGTACAGAACAAGCAGTGGAGAATAAAAGTAATATGATGATGGGTTGAAACTGAAGCGAGATATGCACAGTACCTCTTTGTTAAATTCTCCACCTTGGGGTGCCTTTTGCTGGCTGCACATCTCCGTTTGCCCACAACATACATGCAAGCAAAAGGGATTTTCTGGGTTATCAGGAGATTTCTCCCTTAAGGAAAGCCCTGGAAGTAAGACAGTTTTATGTGAATTCAAATGTAGAAACTCAGGGCATCTCTATTCCCTGATTGCTCTGGGTCTGTGGTAGTGTAAGATCCATTTTTACAGCACATTCCCGATGTAGGTCAAGCTGTTCTGGGGCACTTCTCTTTGTGTTTGGACCATTAGAGTCTGAAGACAGAAGTGCCAAATGTTGGATTTCAAAGCCCACATGCATGTAATATGACAATTCAAAATTTCCCTCTTTTCCCCCACAGTTCCTTTCAAGTGAATGGGAGAATATGCAAACTCTCAAAGTCTCTCTCAAAGAAGGAGCTGGAAATCAGATCGTTTTGCTGTAAATTCAGTTTCAGAATTGAATGAAACTGTGCTCTGAGCACAATATATGTCTCTATTGGCCAGAATAGCAATAGTTTGACCATTGTCACTCTCCCAGTGGGAGTAAAATGGTTCTTATGATAATACCCCTGGCATTGTACAGAAGAAGCAGTGGTGAATCACAACTAATATGATGATGGGTAGAAACTGAAGCACGATCTGCAAAGTGCCTCTTTCTGAAAGTCTCTGGCACTGGTGTGCGTTTTGCTGGCTGCACTTCTCCATTTGCCAACAAGATCCATGCAAGCGAAAGGGAGATTCTGGTGTATCAGGAGATTTCTCCCTTAATGAAAGCCGTGGAACTCAGGCTGATTTGTGTGAATTCAGGTGTAGAACCTGAGGGCACTTCTATTCCCTACTTGCTCTCTGTCTGTGGTATTTAAAGTTCCTTTTTGACATCACACTCCCTATGTAGAACTAGTTGTACGGGGGCACAGCTACTTGTGTTTGGACTGTTAGAGCTTGAGGAGAGAAGTGTCAAACGATGTTTATCAAGGCCCAAATGCATGGATAAGCATGATTTCTCTCTTTTGGGGCCAGCTCCATTCAACTGATTGGGAAAATCTCTGGTATCAGGAGGATTATGTCCCATACAATCAGCTGGAATTCAAAGTGTTGCTGGAATCTCACTTTCAGAAACTGTGTGGCACTCTACTCACTGCCACTCTTGCCTCTTCTGGTCAGCATAGCAACAGTTCAATGGTCCACACTGATTGGTACTCTGGATAACATGGCCGCTCACTAAAATACTTCTCTTTGCCCACTCAAGCAATGGAGAAACACATATAATTGTCTGACGGGTAGAATCTTTACCCAGAAAGGCACACTGCTTCTTTGCAAAGTCTCCCGCCCAGAATTCCATGTTCATGCTGGAAATCTCTATTGGCCCACAAGCTCCATTCAAGCGACAGGGTTTTGTTGGGATATCCAGAGATTGGTTGCTGAAACAAGGACCTGTTACTCAGTCCTTGTGGCTGTGATGTCAGTTTCTGAAATTGAGTGAAACTTTCCTCCCTGTCTGCTCTCTGTTTTATCTGACCACGAATCAAGTGCCCATTTCTGTACACTTCATGTGTGTTTGGTAGAGAGAACGCTGATTGTAATATCATACTACCTTTGTAGAACCAAACCCAGGGTCACAGCTACGTGTACTTGGATGGTTACAGCCTAAGAACAGAGGTGGCAAATATCAGTTATCAATGCCCAAACGCGTGGATGAAACCTTAAAGCATGTTGTTTCTTTTTTCCGGTCAACTTGATTCAAGTGAATGGGAGAATATGCAGTATCAGGAGGTATATCTTGCAAACAAAAAGCTGGAATTCAGCCCATGTTGTTGTAAACTCACTTTCAGAAACTAAGTGCTGGTACTGTACTCACTGACAGTCTGTGACTCTATTAGGCAGAGTAGCAGCAGTTCGTTTGTCCAGGCTGACTGTGCCTGTGGCAAACAAGGCCTCCCAAGAAAACACCTCTCTTTGCACACAAGTGGTGGAGAAATTCGTTGAATATTCTGAGGGGTAGGATATGAAGCCAGAACGACATACTGCCTGATTCAGAAGTGTGCCACCTAAGCATGCTATGCTAGAGCTGGATATCTCCACTTGTCCTCAAAGTCCGTTCAAGTGAACAGGAGGTTGTGTGATATTCGGAATTATCCCTCTCTAAAAACGACCTCGAACTCAGACCTGGTTTTGGAGAAGTCAGTTTCAGAAACAGAGTGCAAACTACTACCTGCCCACTGTTGACCTTCTCCTGGATGGATGCACTATTTTGTTGTGGTAACAAACATCTGTGAGCAGTACAGAAAGAACAACAGAAAGACATCACAACCCCATTGTAGAAACAAACCATGGAGCATTACTCTTTGTGTTTGGCCCATTAGAGTCTGAGGACAGAAAGTCATATGCTGGATTTCAAAGCACAAATGCATGGAGTATAACTTAATTAAAAATGTCACTCTTTTCTGAACAGTTCATTTCCAGTTAATGGGAGAATATGTGCACTCAGTAAGTTTCTCTCTCAAAGCAAGAGCTGGAATTGTGACCGTGTTGCTGCAAGTTCAGTTTCAGAAACATAGAGAATCTGAACTCATCACCTCTTATGGGAAGAATCATAACAGTTTGTCCATTGTCACACTCACAGTGGAAGTATAATGGCTCTTAGGATAATACCGCTGGCATTGTGCAGAACAAGCAGTGGAGAATCACAAATAATATGATGATGGGTTGAAACTGAAGTGAGATATGCACAGTGCCTCTTTCTGAATGTCTCTGGCGTAGTTGTGCCTTTTGCTGGCTGCAAATTTTCGTTTGCCTGCAAGATCCATGCAAGCGAAAGGGAATTTCTGGTATATCAGATTTCTCCCTTAATGAAAGCCCTGGAACTCAGACCGATTTGTGTGATTTCAGGTGTAGAATCTGATGGAACCTCTATTCCCTGCTTGCACTCTGTCTGTGGTAGTTAAAGGTCCATTTTCACATCACACTCCCTATGTAGAACAAGCTATTCTGGGGTACAGGTACATGTGTTTGAACTATTAGAGCTTGAGGACAGAAGTGACAAACCCTGGTTTGCATATCCCCAATGCATGGATAAGAATGATTTCTCTCTTTCCAGCCAGCTCCATTCAAGAGAATGGGAAAATCTGTGTTATCAGGAAGATTATCTCCTATACAATCTGCTGGAACTCAGAAAGCGTTGCTGGAATCTCACTTTCAGAATCTGAGTGGCACTATACTCCCTGCCACTCTGTGCCCCTTTTGGCTGGAGTAGCCACAGTTCAATGGTCCACTCTGATTGTGCCTGTGGATATCATGGCCGCTCACTAAAATACCTCTCTATGTACACGCAAGTGGTGGAGAAACATATGTAATGTTCTGCCGTATAGAATCTGTACCCACAAAGCCACACTGCCTCTTTCCACAATCTCCCACCTAGGAATGCCATGTTCATGCTTGAATGTCCTTTTGCCCATAAACTCTATTCAATTGCAAGTGTGTTATTGGGATATCCGGAGATGGCTCACTTCATGTGGCTGTGACCTCAGTTTCCGAAACTGAGTGAAACTCTACTCCCTGCCTGCTCTCTGTTTTATTTGGCCACGAATCAAGTGTTTGTTCCTGTACACTTCGGTTGTCTCTGGTAGAGAAAATGCCAATTGTGATATCACACTACATTTGTAGAAAGAAACCCAGGTTCACAGCTATGTGTATTTGGACCTTTACATCCTAAGACCTGAGGTGACAAATGCCAGTTTTCAAAGCCCAAATGCGTAGATGACACCTTAATGCACGTTGTCTCTCTTGTCTGGGCATCTTGATTCAAGTGAATTGGAGAATCTGCATTATCACTAGCTATATCGTGCAAACAAAAAGCTGGAATTCAGCCCATGTTGCTGTAACCTGACTTTCAGAAATTAAGTGGAACTGTACTCCCTTCCCCTCTGTGACTCTATTGGCCAGAGTAGCAGCAGTTTGTTTGTTCACGCTGACTGTGCCTGTGGAAAACAAGGCCTCTCAAGAAAACACCTCTCTTTGCACACAAGCGGTGGAGAAATGCATCGAATATTCAGAGGGGTAGGATCTGAAGCCAAAAAGTCACACTGCATGATTGAGAAATGTGCCGCCTAAGGAGGCCATGCTTGGGCTGGGACATCTCCACTTTCTTTCAAACTCTGTTCAAGCAAACAGGAGGTTGTGTGGTATTTAGAGTTATCCCTCTCTAAAAAACACCTTGAATTCAGAACTGGTTTTTGAGAAGGCAATTTCAGAAATGGAGTGCAAACTACTACCTGCCCACTAGTGACCTTCTCCTGGCTGCACGCAATAGTTCCTTCCTCTACCATACCTCTGTGGTCACTACTGAAAGACTCACTCTGCCATCGCACTCCCATTGTAGAAACAAGGCATGGAGCCCTGCTCTTTGTGTTTGGAACAATAGGGTCTGAGGAGAGAAATGACACATGCTGGATTTCAAAGCCCAAATGCATGGAGTATAGCTTAATTCAAACTGTTCCTCTTTTCTGCACAGTTCAACAGAATGGGAGAATATGTGCACTCAGGAAGTTTCTCTCTCAAAGAAGGAGCTGGAAATCTGACTGTGTTGCTCTAAATTCAGTTTCAAACCCTTAGAGAAACTGTACTCACTGCCTCTTTTGGCAAGAGTAGTAACAGTTTGCCCATTGTCACACTCACAGTGGGAGTATAATGGCTCTCAGGATAATACCACTGGCCTTGTACAGAACAAGCAGTGGAGAATCACAAGTAATATGATGATGGGTTGAAACTGAAGCAAAATATGCACAGTGCCTCTTTGTTAAATTCTCCAGCCTAGGTGTGCCTTTTGCTGGCTGCATATCTCCGTTTGCCCACAAGATTCATGCAAGCCAAAGAGATTTTCGGGTATCAGGAGATTTCTCCGTTAATGAAAGCCTTGGAAGCAAGACAGATTTGTGTGAATTTAAATGTAGAACCTGAGGGCAACTCTGTTCCCTGATTGCTCTGTGTCTGTGGTAGTGTAAGGTCCATTTTTACATCACACTCCCTTTGTAGATCAAGCTGTTCAGGGCCACTGCTCTTAATATTTGGAGCATTAGAATCTGAAGACAGAAGTGCCAAATTTTGGTCTTCAAAGCCCACATACTTGTAATATGACTTAATTTAAAATTTCCCTGTTTCTGCGCAGTTCCTTTCAAGTGAATGGGAGAATACACAAACTCTAAAAGTTTCTCTTTCAAAGAAGGAGCTGGAAATCAGACCGTGTTAGTCTAAATTCAGTTTCAGAAACTGAGTGCAACTGTACTCCCAGCACAATATATGTCTCTATTGGTCAGACTAGGAACAGTTTGACCATTGTCACTCTCCCCGTGGAAGTAAAATGGCTCTTATGATAATACCCCTAGCATTGTACAGAACAAGCAGTGGTGAATCACATCGAATATGATGATGGGTTGAAACTGAGGTGAGATATGCAAGGTGCCTGTTTCTGAAAGTCTCTGGCATCGGTTTGCATTTTGTTGGCTGCACATCTCCATTTGCCAACAAGATCCATGCAAGCAAAAGGGAGATTCTGGGGTATCAGGAGATTTCTCCCTTGATGAAAGCCCTGAAACTCACACCAATTTGTGTGAATTCAAGTCTAGAACCTGAGGACACCACTATTCCCTCCTTGCTCTCTGTCTGTGGTAGTTAAAGGTCCATTTTGACATCACACTCCCTATGTAGAACAAGCTGTACTGGGGCACAGCTACTTGTGTTTGGACTGTTAGAGCTTGAGGACAGAAGTGACAGACACTGGTTTTCAAAGCCCAAATGCATGGATGACAATGATTTCTCTCTTTTGGGTCCAGCTCCTTTCAACTGAATGGGAAAATCGGTGGTATCAGGAGGTTTATGTCCTATACAATCAGCTGGAGTTTAGATAGCTTTGCTGGAATCTCACTTTCAGAAACTGTGTGGCACTCTACTCCCTGCCACTCTGTGCCTCTTTTGGCCAGAGTAGCCACAGCTCTATGGTTCATGCTTATTGTGACTGTGGATAACATGGCTGCTCACTAAAATACCTCTCTTCATACACACAAGCGTAGAAGAAACACATCTAGTTGTCTGTCAGGTGGAATCTGTACCCAGAAAGGAACACTGCCTCTTTCCGGTGTCACCCACCTAGAATGCCATGTCCGTGCTGGAAATCTCCATTGGCTCACAAGCTCCTTCAAGCGACAGGATTTTCTTGGGATCTGGGGACATTTCTTGCTGAAACAAGGACCTGGAACTCAGTCCTTGTGCCTGTGACCTCAGTTTCCAAAAGTGAGTGAAACTCTACTCCCTGTCTGCTGTATTCTTTATCTGGCCACAAATGAAGTGTTTGTTTCTGTACACCTCCCTTAACGAAAGGCCTGGAACTCAGACTGATTAGTGTGAATTCAGGTGTAGAACCTGAGGGCACCTCTAATCCCTGCTTACTCTCTCTCTCTCTGTGGTAGTTAAAGTTCTACTTTGACATTGCACTCCCTATGCAGAACAAGCTGTTCTGGGGCACAGCTACTTATATTTAGACTGTTAGAAATTGAGGACAGAAGTGACAAACACTGGGTTTCAGAGCCCCAATGCGTGGATCACAACAATTTCCCTCTTTTGTGGCCAGCTACATTCAACTGAATGGGAAAATCTGTGGTAGCAGAAGGATTAGCTCCTATACAGTTAGCTGGAATTCAGAAAGCATTGCTGGAATATCCCTTTCAGAAACTGAGTGGCACTATATTCCCTGCCACTCTGTGCCTCTGTTGGTCAGATTAGCAAAGGTTCGATGGTCCACGCTGATTGTGACTGTGGATAACATGGCCTCTCACTGCAATACCTCTCTTTGTAAACAAAGCATTAGAGATTCACATCTAATTTTCTGACAGGTAGAATCTGTACCCAGAAAGGCACACTGCCTCTTCCTGAAGTCTCGCACCTAGGAATGCCATGTTTGTGCTGGAAATCTCCATTGTCCCACAAGCTCCATTCAAGTGACAGTGTTTTGTTGGGATATCCAGAGATTGCTCCCTGAAACAAGGACCTGGAACTCAGTCTGTGTGGCTGTGACCTCAGTTTCAGTTACTGAGTGAAACTCTACTCCCTGCCTGCTCTCTGTTTTATCTGCCCACGAATCCAGTGTTTGTTTCTCTATACTTCCTGTCTCTTTGTTAGAGATAATGCCAATTGTGATACCACACTACCTTTGTAGAAACAAACCCAGGGTCACAGCTACGTGTACTTGGGTGGTTATAGCCTATAGACAGAGGTGCCAAATGCTGTTTTCAAAGCCCAAATCCATGGATAACAACTTAGTGTACGTTGTCTCTCTTTTGTGAGCATCTCCATTCAAGTGAATGATAGAATCTGCAATATCAAAAGGTATATTTTACAAACAAAAAGCTGGAATTCAGACCATGTTGCTGTAAACTCACTTTCAGAAACTAAGTGGAACTGTACTCCCTGCCACTCTGTGACTCTATTGGCCTGAATAGCAACAGTTCCATGGTCCACGCTGTGTTTGTGGAAAACTTTGCCTCTCACTAAAATACCTGTCTTTGTACATGCAAGTGGTGGAGAAACACATCTAATGTTCTGACCGGTAGAATCTATACCCAGAAAGACACACTGCCTCTCTCTGAAGTCTCCCGCCTAGGAATTCCATATTCGTGCTGGAAATCTACCTTGGCCCACAAGCTCCATTCAAGGGGAAGGGTGTTTTTGGGAGATCCAGAGATTGCTCCCTGAAACTAGCACCTGGAACTCAGTCCATGTGGCTGTGACCTCAGTTTCAGAAACTGAATGAAACTCTACTCCTGCATGCTCTCTGTTTTATCTGGCCATGAATCATGTGTTTGTTTTAGTATACTTCATCTGTCTCTGTTAGAGATAATGCCATTTGTGATATCACACTACCTTTGTAGAAACAAACCCAGGGTCACAGCTACGTGTACTTGGACGGTTACAGCCTAAGGACAGAGGTGCCAAATGCTGGTTTTCAAAGGCCAAATCCGTGGATAACACCTTAGTGTATGTTGTCTCTCTTTTGTGAGCATCTCCATTCAAGTGAATGATAGAATCTGCAATATCAAAAGGTATATTTTTACAAACAAAAAGCTGGAATTCAGACCATGTTGCTGTAAACTCACTTTTAGAAACTAAGTGGAACTGTACTTCCTGCCACTCTGTGACTCTATTGGCCCGAATAGCCACAGTTCCATGGTCCACACTGACTGTGTTTGTGGAAAACATTGCCTTTCACTAAAATACCTGTCTTTGTACATGCAAGTGGTGGAGAAACACTTCTAATGTTCTGACCGGGAGAATCTATCCCCAGAAAGGCACACTACCACTCTCTTGAAGTCTCCCACCTAGGAATTCCATGTTCGTGCTGGAAATCTACCTTGGCCCACAAGCTCCATTCAAGTGGAAGGGTGTTTTGGGGATATCCAGAGATTGCTCCCTGAAACTAGCACCTGGAACTCAGTCCATGTGGCTGTGACCTCAGTTTCAGAAACTGAGTGAAACTTTACTCGCTGGCTGCTCTCTGTTTTATCTGGCCACGAATCAAGTGATTGTTTCTGTACACTTCATGTGTCTCTGGTAGACAAAATGCCACTGTGACATCACACTACATTTTTAGAACCAACACAGCGTCACAGCTACGTGTACTTGGACGGTTACAGCATAAGGACAGAGGTATCAAATGCTGGTTTTCAAAGCCCAAATGTGTGGATGATACCTTAATGCACGTGTCTCTCTTTTCTGGTCATCTCGATTCAAGTGAATGGGAGTATCTGTAATATTTGGAGGTATATCTTCCAAACAAAAAGCTGGATTTCAGCAAGTGTTTCCATAAACTCACTTTGAGAAATTAAGTGAAATGGTATTCCCTGCCTCTCTGTGACTCTATTCGCCAGACTAACATCAGTTTTATCGTCCACACTGACTTTGCCTGTGGAAAACAAGCCCTCTCAGGAAAATAGCTATCTTTGCACACATACGTGAAGGAGAAACTCATCTAATATTCTGAGGGGTAGGATCCAAATCCCGAAAGTCAGACTACCTGATTCTGAAATCTGTGGCTTAGAGCTGCCATGTTTGGGCTGGATATCTCTATTTGCCCTCAAACTCCATTCGAGCGAAAAGCAGACTGTGTGGTATTCAGATTTCTCCATCTTAAAAAACCTTGAACTCAGACCTGGTTTTAGAAAAGTCAGTTTAAGAAATGGAGTGCAAACTACTACCTGCCCACTGTTCACCTTTTCCTGCCAGGCAGCAAGAGTTTGTTCCTATACCATACCTGTGTGGGAGTCAGTGAAAGTCCCATTATGACATCACACTCCCATTGTAGAAACAAGCCGTGGGGAACTTCTCTTTGTGTGTGGACCGTTAGAGTCTGAAGACAGAAGTGCCAAATGCCAGATTGCAAAGCCCAAATGCAAGGAATATAATTTAATTTAAAATGTCTCTCCTTTCCGTGCAGTTCCTTTCAAGTGGATGGGAGCATGTGCGGAATCAGGAAGTTTCTTTCTCAAAGATGGGGCTGCAAATCAGACCGTGCTGCTGTAAATTCAGTTTGAGAAACTTACAGAAACTGTACTGCCCACCAAATCTGTGCCTCTTTTGGCCAGAGTAGCAACAGTTTGTCCAATGTCACTCTCCCATTGGGAGTATAATAGCTCTTAGGATAATACCGCTGTTATTGTACTGAACAAGCAGTGAAGAACCACAACTAATATTCTGATGGGCAGAAACTGAAGCGAGATATGCACAGTGTGTCTTTCTGAATGTCTCCGGCCTTTGAGGGCCTTTTGCTGGTTGCACATCTCTGTTTGCCCTCAAAATCCATGCAAGTGAAAGGGAGTTTCTGGGGTATCAGGAGATTTCTCCCTTCATGAGAGCCCTGGATCTCAGACCTATTTGTGTGTATTAAGGTGCAGAAACTGAGGGCACCTCTATTCCCTGGCTGCTTTGTGTCTGTGGTCTGTAAAAGTTCCTTTTTTTTTTTTTTTTTTTCTTTTTGAGACAGGGTCTCACTTTGTAGTTCAGGCTGGCTCTGAGCTCACTATGTAGCCCAGGCAAGCCTTGAACTCAGCAATCCTCCTCTCTCTGCCTCCCGAGTGCTGGGATGACAGGCGTGAGCCACCATGCCCGGCTTTGTAGTATGTGGCATAGATGGATGGTGGACGTGAGTCACCACGCCCAGCACTATATGTGGTTACCAGGGATCGAACTCAGGACTTGTGCTTGCGAGGTTGGCGCTGGAACCACTGAGCTAACCCAAACAGGAGGTATATCTTGCAAACAAAAAGCTGGAATGCAGCCCATGTTGCTGTAAATGCACTTTCAGAAACTAAGTGGAACTGTACTCACTGAAACTCTGACTGTATTTGCCAGAGTAGCAGCAGTTTGTTTATCCATGCTGATTGTGCTGGGGAAAAACAAGGCCTCTCAAGAAAACACCTCTCTGTGCATACCCAAGCAGTGGAGAAATGCACTTAATATTCTGAAGGGTAGGATCTGAAGCCAGAAAAACACACAGCGTGATTATGAAATCTGCTACCTAGGGATGCCTTGTTTGGGCTGGATATTTCCATTTGCCTTCAACCTCCGTTCAAGCAAAAAGGAGGCTCTGTGATATTCCAAATTCACCCTCTCTAAAAAGACCTTGAACCCAGACCTGGTTTTAGAGAAGTCAGTTTCAGAGATGGAGTGCAAATGACTACCTGCCCACTGTTCAATGTTTCCTGCCAGGAAGCAAGAGTTTGTTCCTACACCATACCTTTGTGGGCGTCAGTGAAAGACCCATTATGACATCACACTCCCATTGTAGAAAAAAGCCTTGGGGAATTTCTCTTTGTGTTTGGACCATTAGAGTCTGAAGACAGAAGTGCCAAATGCCGAATTGCAAAGCCCAAATGCATGGAATATAATTTAATTCAAAATATATCTACTTTCCATGCAGTTCCTTTCAAGTGAATGGGAGCATGTGCAGAATCAGGAAGTTTCTTTCTCAAAGACAGAGCAGCAAATCAGACCGTGCTGCTGTAAATTAAGTTTCAGAAACTTACAGAAACTGTACTGCCTGCCAAATCCGTGCCTCTTTTGGCCAGAGTAGCAAGTTTGTCCAATGTCACTCTCCCAGTGGGAGTATACGAGCTCTTAGGATAATACTGCTGTCATTATACAGAACAAGCAGTGGAGAATCACAACTAATATTCTGATGGACAGAAACTGAAGTGAGATATGCACAGTGCCTCTTTCTGAATGTCTCCAGCATTGGAGGGCCTTTTGCTGGCTGCACATCTCCGTTTGCCTGCAACATCCATGCAAGTGAAAGGGAGTTTCTGGGGTATCAGGAGATTTCTCTCTTTTGGAGGACCCTGGAAATCAGACCAATTTATATGAATTCACCTGCAGAAACTGACGTGAGGGCACCTCTATTTCCTGCCTGCTCTGTGTCTGTGGTGGGTAAAAGTCCATTTTGACATCATACACCCATTGTATAACAAGCTGTAGGGCACGTCTACTTGTATTTGGACTGATAGAGCTTGAGCCAGAGGTGGGAAATGGTGGTTTTCAAAGCCCCAATGCGTGCATGACCACAATTTCTCTTTTTTTCTGGCCAGCTCCATTCAACTGAATGGGACAATCTGCGGTATCAGGAGGATTTTCCCCTATACAATCTGCTGTGATTCAGAAAGCATTGCTGTGTTCTCACTTTCAGAAACTGAGTGGAACTGTACCCCGTTACACTCTGTGCCTCTTTTTGCCAGAATAGCAACACTTCGATGGTCCACACTGACTCTGCCTGTGGAAAACATGGCCTCTCACTAAAATACCTCTCTTTGTACATGCAAACAGTGGAGAAACACACCGAATGTTCTGACTGGTAGAATCTGTACCCAGAAAGGAACATTGCTTTTTTCTGAAATCTCCCACCTATGAGTGCTGTGTTCATGCTGGAAAGCTCCATTTGCCCACAAGCTCCATTCAAGTGAAAGGGTTTTGTTGGCATATCTGGAGATTGCTCCCTGAAACAAAGACCTGGAACTCAGACCATGTGGCTGTGACCCAGGTTTCAGAAACTGACAGAAACGCTACTCACTGGCTCCTCTCTCTTTTATCTGGCCACGAATCAAGTGTTTGTTTCTGTACACTTCGTGTGTCTCTGTTGGACAAAATACCAACTGTGATATCACGCTACTGTTGTAGAAATAAAACCAGGGTCACAGCTATGTGTATTTGGACGGTTACAGCCTAAGGATAGAGGTACCAAATGATGGTTTTCAAAGCACAAATGCGTGCATGACACCTTAATGCACGTTGTTTCTCTTTTCCGGTCATCAGCTCAAGTGAATTGGAGAATCTGCAATATAAGGAGGTATAATTTGCAAACAAAAAGCTGGAATTCAGCTAGTGTTGCTATAAACGCAATTTCAGAAACTAAGTGGAACTGTACTCCCTGCAACTCTGAATGTATTTGCCAGAGTAGCAGAAGTTTGTTTGTCCACTCTGACTGTGCCTGTGGAAAACAAGGCCTCTCAAGAAAACACCTCTCTGTGCATACCCAATCGGTGGAGAAATGCATCTAATATTGTGAGGGGTCGGATCTGAAGCCAGAAAGACACACAGCCCGATTATGAAAACTGAAGCCTAGGGATGCCATGCTTGGGGTGGATATCTCCATTTGCCCTCATCTTTAGTTCATGTGAACATGAGCTTTTGTGATATTCAGAATTATCCCTCTCTAATAAAGACATTGAACTCAGACATGGTTTTTCAGAAGTCAGTTTCAGAAACGGAGTGCAAACTACTACCTGCCTAGAATTCACTTTTTCCTGCCTGGATGAAAGTATTTCCTACTGTACCATACCTCTGTGGGCAGTAGTGAAAGACCCATTCTGACATCACACGCCCATTGTAGAAACAAGCCGTGCCTCACTGCTCTTTGTGTGGACCGTTAGAGTCTGAGACAAAAGTGCCAAATGCTGTATTTCAAAGCCCAAATAAGTGGAGGATAACTTAATTCAAAATGTCCCTTTTTTCTGTGCAGTTCCAGAGAATGGGAGAATAGATGCACTCAAGAAGTTTCTCTCTCATAGAAGGAGATGGAAATCAGACCGTGCTTCTGTAAATTAAGTTTCAGAAAGTTAGAGAAACTGTACTAACCACCTCTTTTGACCAGAGTAGTAATAGTTTGTAAATTCTCACTCTCCCAGGGGGAGTATAGTGGCTCTTAGGATAATACCACTGGCATTGTACAGAACGATCAATGGAGAATCACAACTAATATGATGATGGGTTGAAACTGAAGTGAAATATGCACAGTGCCTCTTCCTGAAAGTCTGCAGCCTAAGTGTGCCATTGGCTGGCTCCAAATCTCCATTTGCCTTGAGATCCAAGCAAGCAAAAGGGAGTTTCTGGGGTATCAGATTGCTCCGTTAATGAAAGCCCTGGAACTCAGACCGATTTGTGTGAATTCAGGTGTAGAACCCGAGGACACCTCTATTCTCTGTTTGCTCTCTCTCTGTGGTAGTTACAGGTCCATTTTGACATCACACTCACTATGTTGAACAAGATGTTCTGCGGCAAAGTTACTAGTGTTGGGACTGTTACAGCTTGAGGACAGATGTGACAAACGCTGGTTTTCAAAGCCCCAGTGCATGGATGACAATGATTTCTCTCCTTTGCGGCCAGGTCCATTCCACTGAATGAGAAAATCTGCGGTAACAGGAGGATTATCTCCTATACAGTCAGGTGGAATTCAGTAAGTGTTGCTGGAATCTCACTTTCAGAAACTGAGTGGCACTGTAGTCCCTGCCACTCTGTAACTCTTTTGGCCAGAGTAGCCACAGTTCGATGGTCCATGCTGATTGTGCCTGTGGATAACATGGTCGCTCACTAAAATACCTCTCTTTCTACCCAGAAGCGGTGGAGAAACACATTTAATGGTCTGACCAGTAGAATCTATACCCAGAAAGGTACACTGTCTCTTTTCCAAGTCTCCCATCTAGCAATGCCGTGTTCATGCTGGAATCTCCATTTGAACAAAAACTTCATTGAAGCGCAAGTGTGTTATTGAGATATCTGGAGATGGCTTACTGAAATCTGGATCTGGAACTCAGTCCGTGTGCCTGTGACCTAAGTTTCAGAAACTGTTGAAACTCTATTCCCTGCCTGCTGTCTGCTTTATCTGGCCACGTATCCAGTGTTTGTTTCTGTACACTTTGTGTGTCTCTGATAGACAAAACGCTGACTGTGATATCACACTACATTTGTAAAATGACCCCAGGGTCACAGCTACGTGTACTTGGATGGTTACAGCCTAAGGATAGAGGGCCAAAATGCCTGTTTTCAAAGCCAAAATGCATAGATGACACCTTAATGTACGCTGTCTCTCTTTTTGGGGCATCTCAATTCAAGTGAATGAGAGAATCTTCAATATCAGGAGGGACACATTGCAAAACAAAAATCTGTAATTCAGCCCATGTTGCCGTAAACTCACTTTCAGAAACTAAGTGAAACTTTATTTCCTGCCACTCTGTGACTCTATTCATCAGATTAGCAACAGTTTGTCCATTCTGACTGTGCCTGTGTAAAACAAGGCCTCTCACGAAAATTACTCTTTGCACACAAAAGTGGGGGAGAAATTCATCTAATGATCTGAGGGGTAGGATCTAAAGCCAGAAAGACAGACTGCTTGATTCTGAAATATGCCAGGTAGGGCTGCCATATTTGGGGTGGATATATCCATTTGCATGCAACCTCTGTTCAAGCGAAAAGGAGGCTGTGTGATATTCAGAATTCTCCCTCTCTAAAAAGACCTTGAACTCAGACCTGGTTTTTGAGAAGTCAGTTTCAGAAATGGAGTGCAGACTACCGGCCTGCTGTTCAACTTCTCCTGCCAGGAAGCTAGAGTTTGTTCCTATGTCATACCTGTTTGGACGGCAGTGAAAGACCCATTATGACATCACACTCTCATTGCAGAAACAAGCCGTGGGGAACTTCTCTTTTTGTTTGGACCATTAGAGTCTGAAGACAGAAGTGCGAAATGCTGGATTGCAAAGCCCAAATGCAAGGAATATAATTTAATTCAAAATGTCTCTACTTTCCATTCAGTTCCTTTCAAGTGAATGGGAGCATGTGCGGAATCACGAAGTTTCTCACTCAAAGATGGAGCTGGAAATCAGACCATGTTGCTGTAAATTCAGTTTCAGAAACTTACAGAAACTGTACTGCCCACCAAATCTGTGCCTCTTTTGGCCAGAGTAGCAACAGTTTGTCCATTGTCACTCTCCCAGTGGGAGTATAATATCTCTTAGGATAATACCTCTGTCATTGTAAAGAAGAAGCAGTGGAGAATCACAACTAATATTCTGATGGGCAGAAACTGAAGTGAGATATGCACAGTGCCTCTTTCTGAATGTCTCTGGCCTTCGAGGGACTTTTGATTGCTGCACATCTCTATTTGCCCTCAAGATCCATGCAAGTGAAAGGGAGTTTCTGGGGTATCAGGAGATTTCTCCCTTTATGACAGCCCTGGTACTCAGACCGATTTGTGTGAATTCAGGTGCACAAACTGAGGGCACCTCTATTTCCTGGCTGCTCTGTGTCTGTTTTCTGTAAAGGTTCATTTTGACATCACACTCCCTACGTAGAACAAGCTGTGGGACACATCTGCTTGCATTTGGAATGATAGAGCTTGAGCCAGAGGAGGCAAATGGTGGTTTTCAAAGCTCCAATGCGAGGTTCACAATTTCTCTCTTTTCCAGCCAGCTACAATCAACTGAATGGGACAATCTTTAGAATCTGGACAATTATATCCTATGCAATCAGCTGGAATTCAGAAAGCATTGCTATATTGTCACTTTCAGAATCTGAGTGGAAGTGTACTCCCTTCGAATCTGTGCCTCTTTTTGCCAGAATAGTTATGGTTGAATGGTCCCTGCTGACTCTGCCTGTGGAAAACATGGCTTTTCACTAAAATACCTCTCTTTCTACATGCAAGCAGTGGAGAAACATATCTAATATTCTGACCAGTAGAATCTGTACCCAGAAAAGTACACTGCATTTTTCCGAAGTTTCCCCCGTGGGAATGCCATGTTCATGCTGGAAAGCTCCATTTGCCCACAGGGTCCATTCAAGTGAAAGGGTTTTTTTGGGATACCCGGAGATTGCTCCCTGAAACAAGGACCTTGAACCCAGACCGTGTGGCTGTGACCTCAGTTTCCAAAATGGAGTGAAATACTACACGCAGTCTGCTCTCTGTTTTATGTGGCCATGAATCAAGTGTTTGTTTCTGTGCACTTCGTGTGTCTCTGGTCGACAAAATGCCGATTGTGATATCAGGCTACCTTTGTAGAAACAAACCCAGGATCACAGCTACATGTACTTGAATGGTTACATCCTAAGGATAGAGGTACCAAATGCCAGTTTTCAAAGCCAAAATGCGTGCATGACCACTTAATGCACGTTGTTTCTCTTTCCCGGGCATCTCAATTTAAGTGAATGGGAGAATCTGCAATATCACGAGGTATATGTTGCAAACAAAAAGCTGGAATTCAGCCCATGCTGCTGTAAACTCACTTTCAGAAACTGAGGCAAACTGTATTACCTGCCACTCTGTGACTCTATTCGCCAGATTAGCAGCAGTTTGTTTGTCCATGCTGACTGTGCCTGTGGAAAACAAGGCCTCTCACAAAAATAACTGTCTTTGCACACATAGGTGGTGGAGAAAATCATCTAATGTTCTGAGGGATAGGATCTAAAGCCAGAAAGACAGACTGCCTGATTCTGAAATCTGCCGCCTAAAGCTGCCATGTTTGGGCTGGACATCTCCATTTGCCCTCAACCTCCGTTCAAGGGAAAAGGAGGCTCTGTGATATTCCGAATTCACCCTCTCTAAAAAGACATGGAACTTAGACCTGCTTTTTGAGAAGTGAGTTGCAGAGATGGAGTGCAAACAACTACCTTCCCACTGTTCAACTTTTCCTGCCAGGAAGCTAGAGTTTGTTCCTATAGCATAACTGTGTGGGCAGCCGTGTACGACCCATTAGGACATCACACTCCCATTGTAGAAACAAGCCATGGGACACATCTCTTTATGTGTGGACCCTTAGAGTCTGAAGACAGAAGTGCCAAATGCCAGATTGCAAAGCCCAAATGCATGGAATATACTTCATTCAAAATGTTTCTCCTTTCCCTGCAGTTCCTTTCAAGTGAATGGGAGCATGTTCAAAGTCAGGAAGTTACTCACTCAAAGACAGAGCAGGAAATCAGACCATGTTGCTATAAATTCAGGTTCAGAAACTTTCAGAAACTGTACTGCCCACCAAATCTGTGCCTCTTGTGGCCAGAGTAGCAACAGTTTGTCCATTGTCACTCTCCCAGTGGGAGTATAATAGCTCTTAGGATAATACCTCTGTCATTGTAAAGAAGAAGCAGTAGAGAATCACAACTAATATTCTGATGGGCAGAAACTGAAGCGAGATATGCACAGTGCCTCTTTCTGAATGTCTCCAGCATTGGAGGGCCTTTTGCTGGCTGCACATATTCGTTTGCCCTCAACATCCATGCAAATGAAAGGGAGTTTCTGCGTTATCAGGAGATTTCTCTCTTTATGAGAGCCCTGGAACTAAGAAAGATCTGTGTGAATTCAGTTCCAGAAACTGAGGGCACCTGTATTTCCTGGCTGCTCTGTGTCTATGGTCAGTAATAGTCACTTTTGACCTCACATTCCCTATGTAGAACAAGCTGTGTGGCACATCCACTTGTATTTGGACTGATAGAGCTTGAGCCAGAGGTGAGAAAGGGCGGTTTTCAAAGCTGCCATGCGTGGATGACACCAATTTCTCTCTATTCCTGCCAGCTCCATTCAACTGAGTAGTACAAATTTGGATATGAGGAGGATTATCTCGTATACAATCAGCTGGAATTCGGAAAGTGTGGCTGTATTCTCACTTTCAGAAACTGAGTGGAACTGTACTCCCTTCCACTCTTTGCCACTTTATGCCAGATTAGCAACACTCTGATGGTCCGTGCTGACTGTGCCTGTGGAAAACATGGCCTCTCACTAAAATACCACTGTACACGCAAGCAGTGGAGAAACAGATCTAATGTTCTGACCAGTAAAGTATGTACCCAGAAAGGCACACTGCCTCATTCCAAAGTCTCCCTCTTGGAATGCCTTGTCCATGCTGGAAAGGTCCATTTGCCCACAAGCTCCATTCAAGTGAAAGGGTGTTATTGGGATATCCAGAGATTGCTCCCTGAAACAAGGACCTGGAATTCACACCGTTTGGCTGTGACCTCTGTTTCAGAAAGTGAGTGAAATGCCTACATGGTGGCTGCTCTCTGTTTTATCTGGCCACGAGTCAACTGTTTGTTTCTGTCCACTTTGTGTGTCTCTCTGGTAGATAAAACGCTGACTGTGATATCACTCTACCTTTGTAGAAACAATCCCAGGGTCACAGCTATGTGTACGTGAATTGTTAAGGCCTAAGGACAGAGGTGACAAATGCTGGTTATCAAAGCCCAAATGTAAGGATGACACTTAAATGCATGTTGTTTCTCTTTTCTGGTCATCTCCACTCAAGTGAATGGGAGAATCAGCAATATCAGAAGGTATATCTTGCAGACAAAAAGCTGGAATTCAGCCTGTGTTGCTGTAAACACACTTTCTGAAAGTAAGGGGAACTGTCCTCTCTGCAACTCTGACTGTATTTGCCAGAGTAGCAGCAGATTGTTTGTCCATGCTGACTGTGCCTTTTGAAAACAAGGCCTCTCAAGAGAACACCTCTGTGTGTATACTCAAGTGGTGGAGAAATGCATCTAATGTTCTGAGCGGTAAGATCTAAAGCCAGAAATGCAGACTGCATTATTCTGAAATCTGCCGCCTAGGGCTGCCATATTTGGGCTAGATATCTCCATTTGCCCTCAACCTCAGTTCAAGGGAAAAGGAGGCTCTGTGATATTCAGAATTATCCCTCTCTAAAAAGACCTTGAACTCAGAACTGGATTTTGAGAATTCAGATTCTGAAATGGAGTGCTAACTACGTGCCCACTGTTCAACATTTCCTGCCAGGAAGCAAGAGATTGTTCCTATACTATACCTGGGTGTTCAGCAGTGAAAGAATGAAAGACCCATTATGACATCACACTCTCATTGGAGAAACAGTCTTGGCCACTTCTCTTTGTGTTTGGACCTTTACAGTCTGAAGACAGAAGTGCCAAATGCAGGATTGCAAAGCCCAAATGCATGGAATATAATTTCACTCAAAATGTCTCTCCTTTACGTTCAGTTCTTATCAAGTGAATGGGAGAATATGCAGAATCAGGAAGTTTCTCTCTCAAAGAAAGAGCTGGAAATCTGACTGTGTTTATGTAAATTCAGTTTCATAAAGTTGGAGAATCTGAGCTCACCACCTCTTTTGACAAGAGTAATAACAGTTTGTCCATTGTCACACTCACAGTGGGAGTATAAGGGCACTTAGGATAATACCGCTGGCATTGTACAGAAAAAGCAGTGCAGAATCACAAATAATATGATGATGGGTGGAAACTGAAGCGAGATATGCTCAGTGCCTCTTTCTGAATGTCTCCAGCCTAGGTGTGCCTTTTGCTGACTGCAAATTTCCATTTGCCCGCAAGATCCATGCAAGCGAAGGGGAATTTCTGAGGTATCAGGAGATTTCTCCCTTAATGAAAGCCCTGGAACTCAGACTGATTTGTGTGAATTCACTTGTAGAACCTGAGGTCACCTCTACTCCCTGCTTGCTCTCTGGTAGTTAAAGGTCCATTTTCACATCACACTCCCTATGTAGAACAAGCTATTCTGGGGTACGGCTACTTGTGTTTGAATTTTTAGAGCTTGAGGAAAGAAGTGACAAACACAGGTTTGCAGAGCCCTAATGCGTGCATGACATTGATTTCTCTCTTTTCTGGCCATCTCCATTCATCAGAATGGGAAAATCTGTGGTATCAGGAGGATTATCTCCTATACAATCTGCTGGAAGTCAGAAGGCATTGCTGGAATCTCACTTTCAGAAACTGAGTGGCACTGTACTCCCTGCCACTCTGGGCATCTTTTGGCCAGAGTTGCCACAGTTCAATGGTCCACACTGATTGTGCCTGTGGATATCATGGCCATTCACTAAAATACCTCTCTATGTACACACAAGCGGTTGAGAAACACAGCTAATTTTATGACGTGTAGAATCTATACACAGAAAGGCACACTGCCTCTTTCCGAAGTCTCCTACCTAGGAATGCCGTGTTCATGCTGGAATCTCCATTTGCTCACAAACTCTATTCAATCGCAAGTGTGTTATTGGGATATCCAGAGATGGCTCACTGAAACAAGGACCTGGAACTCACTTCGTGTGGCTGTGACCTCAGTTTCCAAAACTGAGTGAAACTCTACTCCCTGGCTGCTGTCTGTTTTATTTGACCACAAGTCAAGTGTTTGTGTCTGTTCACTTCGTGTGTCTCTGGTACAGAAAATTCTGATTGTGAAATCACACTACTTTTGTAGAAAGAAACCCAGCTTCACAGCTTCGTGTACATGGACAGTTACAGCCTAAGAACAGAGGTGACAAATGCCAGTTTTCTAAGCCCAAATGCGTAGATGACACCTTAATGAACGCTGTCTCTCTTTTCCAGGCATCTCAATTCAAGTGAATTGGAAAATCTGCACTATCAGGAGGTATATCTTGCAAACAAAAATCTGGAATTCAGCCCGTGTTGCTGTAAACTCACTTTAAGAAATTAAGTGAAACTGTACTCCCTGCCCCTCTGTGACTCTATTGGGTGGAGTAGCAGCAATTTGTTTTTCCACGCTGACTGTGCCAGTGGAAAACAAGGCCTCTCAAGAAAACACCTCTCTTTGCACACAAGCAGTGGAGAAATGTATCAAATATTCAAAGGGGTAGGATCTGAAGCCAGAATCACTGCATGATTAAGAAATGTGCCGCCTAAGGATGCTAAGCTTGGGCTGGATATTTCCACTTGCACTCAAACTCTGTTCAAGCAAACAGGAGGTTGTGTGATATTTGGAATTATGCTTCTCTAAGAAAGACCTTGAATTTAGACCCGGTTTTTGAGAAGTCAGTTTCAGAAATGGAGTGCAAGCTACTACCTGCCCATTGTTGACCATTTCCTGGCTGGATGCAATAGTTTGTGCCTGTACCATACCCTGTGGTCAGTACTGAAAGACCCATTCTGACATCACACTCCCATTGTAGAAACAAGCCATGGGGCACTAATCTTTGTATTTGGGACATCAGATTCTGAGGACAGAAATGCCACATGCTGTATTTCAAAGCCCCAATTTGTGGAGTAGAACTTAATTCAAAATGTCCCTCTTTTCCAGGCAGTTCAACTGAATGGGGGAATATGCACACTCAGAAAGTTTCTCTCTCAAAGAAGGAGCTGGAAATCTGACCGTGTTGGTCTAAATTCAGTTTCAAAATCTTAGAGAAACTGTACTCACCACCTCTTTTGGCAAGAGTAGTGACTGTTCGTCCATTGTTACACTCACAGTAGGAGTATAATGGCTCTTAGGATAATACCGCTGGCCTTGTACACAACAAGCAGTGGAGAATCACAACTAATATGATGATGGATTAAAACTGAAGCAAGATATGCACAGTGCCTCTTCCTCATTGTCTCTGGCCTAGGTGTGCCTTTTGCTGGCTGCACATCTCCATTTGCCCGTAAGATACATGTAAGCGAAAGGGATATTCTGGGGTATCAGGAGATTTTTTCCTTAATGAAAGCCCTGGAAGTAAGACAGTTTTGTGTGAATTCAAATGTAGATCCTCAGGGTAACTGTATTCCCTGATTGTTCTGTGTCTGTCGTAGTGTAAGTTCTATTTTTATATCACATTCCCTATGTAGAACAAACTGTTCTGGGGCACTGCTCTTTGTGTTTGGACCATTAGAGTCTGAAAACAGAAATGTCAAATGTTGGATTTCAAAGCCCACATGTGTGAAATATGACTTAATTCAAAATTTCCCTCTTTTCCACACAGTTCCTTTCAAGTGAATGGGAGAATATGCAAACTCTCAAAGTTTCTCTCTGAAAGAAGGAGCTGGAAATTAGACCATGTTGCTGTAAATTCAATTTCAGAAACAGTGAGAGTGTACTCCCAGCACAATATATGTCTCTATTGGCCAGAGTAGCAACAGTGTGACCACTGTCACTCTCCCAGTGGGAGTAAAATGTCTCTTATGATAATACCCCTTACATTGTACAGAAGAAGCAGTGGTGAATCACAACTAATATGTTAATGGGTAGAAACTGAAGCAAGATATGCAAAGTGCCTCTTTCTGAAGGTCTCCGGCATAGGTGTGTGTTTTGCTGGCTGACCACCTGTGTTTGCCAACAAGATCCATGCAAGCAAAAGGGAGATTCTGGTGTATCAGGAGATTTCTCCCTTAATTAAAGCCCTGGAACTCACTCTGATTTGTGTGAATTCAGGTGTAGAACCTGAGGGCACCTCTGTTCCCTACTTGCTCTCCATCTGTGGTAGTTAAAGGTCCATTTTGACACCACACTCCCTATGTAGAACAAGCTGTACTGGGGCACAGCTACTTGTGTTTGGACTGTTAGAGCTTGAGGATAGAAGTGACAAAAGCTGGTTTTCAAAGCTGAAATGCGTGGATGACAATGATTTCACTCTCTTGGGGCCAGCTTCATTCAACTGTATGGGAAAATCTGCGGTATCAGGAGGATTATGTCCTATAATATCAGCTGGAATTCAGAAAGCATTGCTGGCATTTCACTTTCAGAAACTGTGGCACTCTTCTCTCGGCCACTCAGTGCCTCTTCTGGTCATAATAGCAAAAGTTCGATGGTGCACATTGATTGGGACTCTGGATAACATGACTGCTCACTAAAAGACCTCTCTTTGCACACTCAAGCGATGGAGAAACACATCTAATTTTCTGACAGGACATTCTGCACCCAGAAAGGCACAATGCCTTTTTCCAAAATCTCCTACCTAGAATTCCGTGTCAGTGCTGGAAATATCCATTGGCCCATAAGCTCCATTCAACAAACAGGGTTTTGTTGGGATATCCGGAGATTGGTCACTGAAACAAGAACCTGGAACTCAGTCCTTGTGGCGGTGACCTCAGTTTCCGAAACCGAGTGAAACTCTACTTCCTGTCTGCTGTCTGTTTTATCTGGCCATGAATCAAGTCTCTGTTTCGCTACACTTCGTGTGTCTCTGATAGAGGGAACGCCGATAGTGGTATCATACTACCTTTGTTGAACCAAACCCAGGGTCACAGCTACGTGCACTTGGACGGTTACAGCCTATGGACAGAGGTGCCAAATGTTGGTTTTCAAAGCCCAAATGCATGGATGACACCTTAATGCATGTTCTTTCTCTTTTCTGGTCACCTCAATTCAAGTGAATGGGAGAATATGCAGTATCAGGAGGTATATCTTGCAAGCAAAAAGCTGGAATTCAGCCCATGTTACTGTAAACTCACTTTGAGAAACTCTGTGGCACTGTACTCACTGATACTCTGTGACTCTATTAGGCAGAGTAGCAACAGTTTGTTTGTCCACACTGACTGTGCCTGTGGAATACAAGGCCTCTCAAGAAAACATCTCTCTTTGCACACAAGCACTGGAGAAATGCATCTAATTCTCAGAGGGGTAGGATCTGAAGCCAGAAATACACACTGCCTGATTCAGAAGTCTGCCGCCTAAGGATGCCATGCTTAGGCTGGATATCTGCACTTGCCCACAAAGTCCGTTCAAGTGAACAGGAGGTTGTGTGATATTCAGAATTATCCCTCTCGAATAAAGACCTTGAACTCAGACCTGGTGTTTGAGAAGTCAGTTTCAGAAATGGAGTGCAAACTACTACATGCCCACTGTTGACATTTTGATGTTTAGATGCAATTGTTTGTTGCTGCACCATACCTCTGTGGGCAGTACTGAAAGACCCATTCTAACATCACAACACCATTGTAGAAACAAGCCTTGGGGTACTCCTCTTTGTGTTTGGCCCATTACAGTTTGAGGATGGACATGCGACATGCTGGATTTCAAAGCCCAAATGCGTGGAGTATAACTTAATTAAAAATGCCGCTCTTTTCCATGCAGTTCATTTCCAGTGAGTGGGAAAATATGTGTACTCAGGAAGATTCTCTCTCAAAGAAGGAGCTGGAATTCTGACCTTGTTGCTGTAAATTCAGTTTCAGAAGCTTAGAGAATGTGAACTCACCACCTCTTTTGGCAAAAGTAGTAAGTTTGTCCATTGTCACACCCACATTGGGAGTATAATGGCTCTTAGGATAATACCACTGACATTGTACAGAACAAGCAGTGGAGAATCACAAATAATATGAAGATGGGGTGAAACTGAAGCGAGATATGCACAGTGCCTCTTTATGAATGTCTCTGGTCTAGGAGTGCCTTTTGCAGGCTGCACATTTCCATTTGCCTGCAAGATCCATGCAAGCAAAAGGGAATTTCTGGAGTATCAGTGTTCTCCCTTAGTGAAAGCCCTGGAACTCAGACTGATTTGTGTGAATTGAGGTGTAGAACCTGAGGGCACCTCTATTCCCTGCTTGCTCTTTGTCTCTGGTAGTTAAAGGTCCAATTTCACCTCACACTTATTATGTAGAACAAGCTATTCTGTGGTACAGCTACTTGTGTTTGAACTGTTTGAGCTTGAGGACAGAAGTGAAAAACGCTGGTTTGCACAGCCCCAATGTGTGGATGACAACAATTTCTCTCTTTTGTGGCCAGCTCCATTCAAATGAATCGGAAAACCTGCGGTATCAGGAGGATCATCTCCTATACATTCAGTTGGAATTCAGAAAGCGTTGCTGAAATCTCACTTTCAGAAACTGAGTGACATTGTACTACCTGCTACTCTGTGCCTGTTTTGGCCAGAGTAGCAACAGTTCCAAGGTCCATGCTGCTTGTGCCTGTGGATATCATGGCCACTCACTGAAATACCTCACTTCGTACATGCCAGCAGTGGGGAAACACATCTAATTTTCTGATGGTTAGAATCTATACCCAGAAAGGCACAGTGCCTCTTTACAAAGTCTCCCACCTAGGAATGCTGTGTTCATGCTGGAATATCCATCTGCCCAAAATCTCCATTCAAGTGCAAGTGTTTTATTGGGATATCCAGAGATGGCTCACAGAAACAAGGACCTGGAACTCAGTCCGTATGGCTGTTACTTCAGTGTCACAATGATTGAAACTCAATCCCTGGTTTCTCTGTTTTACCTGGCCATGAGTCCAGTGTTTGTTTCTGTACAATTTGTGTGTCTCTTGAAGAGAGAATGCCGATTGTGATATCACACTAACTTTGTAGAAACAAACCCCAGTTCACAGCTACGTGTACTTGGGCAGTTACAGCCCAAGGACAGCGTTGCCAAATGCCGGTTTTCAAAACCTAAATGTGTCGATGACACCTTAAGGCACATTGTTTCTCTTTTCCGGTCATCTCGACTGAAGGGGATGAGAGAGTCTGCAATACCAGGAGGTATATCTTGCAAACAAAAAGCTGGAATTCAGCCTGTGTTGACGTAAACTCACTTTCAGAAATTAAATGGAACTGTACACCTACAATTCTGTGACTCTATAGGGCAGAGTCACAGCAGTTTGCTTGTCTACTCTGACTGTGCCTGTGGAAAACAAGGCCTCTCAAGGAAACAACTCTCTGTGCACACACAACCAGTCGAGAAAAGCATCTAATATTCTGAGGGGTAGAATCTGAAGCTAGAAAATCACACAGCCTGATTCTGAAATCTGCCGCCTGATTATGCAATGCTTGGGCAGGATATCTCCATTTGCCCAAAACCTCCGTTCATGTGAACAGAAGGTTCTGTGATATTCAGAATTATCCCTCTCTAACAAAGACATTGAAATCAGACTTGGTCTTTCAGAAGTCAGTTTCAGAAACGGAGTGCAAACTCCTACCTGCCCACTGTTCAATTTCTCATACCTGGTCGCCAGTGTTTCTTACTATACCATACCTGTGTGGGCAGTAGTGAAAGACACATTCTGATGTCACACTCCCATTGTAGAAACAAGCCATGGCTCGCTGCTCTTTGTGTTTGGACCATTAGAGTCTGAGTACAGAAGCGCCAAATGCTGTGTGTTTGGACCATTAGAGTCTGAGTACAGAAGTGCCAAATGCTGGATTTCAAAGCCCAAATGCGTGGAGTATAACTTCATTCAAAATGTCCCTCTTTTCTGTGCAGCTCCTTTCCAGTGAATGGGAGAATATGCACACTCAGGAAGTTTCTCTCTCAAAGAAGGAGCTGGAACTGAGACTGTATTGCTGTAAATTCAGTTTCAGAAACTTAGAGAAACTGTACTATCCACCTCTTTTGGCCAGTGCTGCAACAGTTTGTCCATTGTCACTGTCCCAGAGGGAGTATAATGGCTCTTAGGTTAATACCACTGGCATTGTACAGAACAAGCAGTGGAGAATCACAACTAATATGATGATGGGTTGAAACTGAAGTGAGATATTAACAGTGCCTCTTTCTGAAAGTCTCTGGCCTAGATGTGCCTTTTGCTGGCTCCAAATCTCCGTTTTCCCACAAGATCCGTACAAGTGAAATGGAGTTTCTGGGGTTTCAGGAGACTTCTCCCTTAATGAAAGGCCTGGAACTCAGACTGATTTGCGTGAATTCAGGTATAGAACCTGAGGGCACGTCTATTCCCTGCTTGCTCTCTGTCTGGGGTAGTTAAAGTTCCACTTTGACATTGCACTCCCTATGTAGAACAAGCTCTTCTGGGCACAGCTACTTGTATTTGGACTGTTAGAGATTGAGGACAGAAGTGACAAACACTGGTTTTCAGAGCCCCAATGTGTGGATCACAACAATTTCCCTCTTTTGCGGCCAGCTCCATTCAACTGAATGGGAAAGTCTGCGGTAGCAGGATTATCTCCTATACAATTAGCTGGAATTCAGAAAGCATTGCTGGAATCTCCCTTTCAGAAACTGAGTGGCACTATACTCCCTGCCACTCTATGCCTCTGTTGGCCAGATTAGCAAAATTTTGATGGTCCACACTGATTGTGACTATGGATAACATGGCCTCTCACTACAGTACCTCTCTTTGTACCCAAAGCTGTGGACATTCACGTCTAATTTTCTGACAGGTAGAATCTGTACCCAGAAAGGCACACTGCCTCTTTCCAAAGTCTCCCGCCTAAGAATGCCGTGCTCGTGCTGGAAATCTCCATTGTCCCACAAGCTCCATTCAAGTGAAAGTGTTTTGTTTGGATATCCGGAGATTGCTCCCTGAAACAAGGACCTGGAACTCAGTCCGTGTGGCTGTGACCTCAGTTTCAGAAACTGAGTGAAACTCTACTCCCTGCCTGCTCTCTATTTTATCTGCCTAGGAATCAAGTGTTTGTTTCTGTATACTTTGTGTGTCTCTGTTAGAGATAATGCCAATTGTGATACACTACCTTGGGCGGTTACAGCCTAAGGACAGAGGTGTCAAATGCTGGTTTTCAAAGCACAAATCCGTGGATAATACCTTAGTGTATGCTGTCTTTCTTTTGTGGGCATCTTGATTCAAGTGAATGATAGAATCTGCAATATCAAAAGGTTTATTTTACAAACAAAAAGCTGGAATTCAGATCGTGTTGCTGTAAGCTCAATTTCAGAAACTAAGTGGAAATGTACTCCCTGTCACTCTGTGACTCTACTGGCCCGAATAGCAACGGTTCCGTGGTCCACGCTGACTGTGTCTGTGAAAAATATTGCCTCTCACTAAAATACCTGTCTTTGTACATGCAAGCGGTGGAGAAACACATCTAATGTTCTGACCGGTAGAATCTGTACCCAGAAAGGCACACTGCCTCTCTTGGAAGTCTCCCGCCTAGGAATGCTGTGTTCATACTGGAAATCTCCATTTGCCCACAAGCTCCATTCACTTCATTCAAGCAAAAGGGTGTTGTTGGCATATCTGGAGATTGCTCCCTGAAACATAGACCTGGAACTCAGACCATGTGGCTGTGACCCAGGTTTCAGAAACTGACTGAAATGCTACTCGCTGGCTACTCTCTCTTTTATCTGGCTAAGATTCAATGTTTATTTCTCTACACATCGTGTGTCTCTGTTGGACAAAACACTAACTGTGATATCACACTACCTTTGTAGAAAGAAAACCAGGGTCACAGTTACAGTTACAGCCTAAGGATATAGGTACCAAATGCCGGTTTTCAAAGTCCAAATTTGTCATGACACCTTAATGCACGTTGTTTCTCTTTTCCGGTCATCTCGGCTCAAGTGAATGGGAGAATCTGCAATATCAGGAGGTATAACTTGCAAGCAAAAAGCTGGAATTCAGCTCATGTAGCTGTAAACGCAATTTCAGAAACTAAGTGGTATTGTACTCCCTGCAACACTGACTGTATTTGCCAGAGTAGCAGCAATTTGTTTGTCCACTCTGTGCCTGAGGAAAACAAGGCCTCTCAAAAAAACACCTCTCTGTGCATACCCAAGCGGTGGAGAGGTGCATCTAATATTCTGAGGTATAGGATCTGAAGCCAGAAAGACACACTGATTATGAAATCTGAAGCCTAGGGATGCCATGCTTGGGCTGGATATTTTCATTTGCCCTCATGTTTCGTTCATACGAACATGAGCTTGTGTGATATTTGGAATTGTTCCTCTCTAATAAAGACATTGAACTCAGACCTGGTTTTTCAGAAGTCAGTTTCAGAAATGGAGTGCAAACTACTACTGCCCCACAGTTCACTTTTTCCTGCCTGGACGAAAGTGTTTCTTACACTACCATACCTCTACGAGCAATAGTGAAAAGCCCATTTTGACATCACACTCCCATTGTAGAAACAAGCCGTGGCTCACTGCTCTTTGTGTTTGGACCATTAGAGTCTGAAGACAGAAGTGCCAAATGCTGTATTTCAAAGCCCAAATGTGTGGAGTATAACTTGATTCAAAATGTCCCTCTTTTCTGCGCAGTTCCTCTCCAGTAAATGGGAGAATAGACGCATTCAGGAAGTTTATCTCTCACAGAAGGAGCTGGATATCACACCGTGCTTCTGTAAATTAAGTTTCAGAAAGTTAGAGAAACTGTACTAACCGCCTCTTTGGGCCAGAGTAGTAACAGTTTGTAAATTCTCACTCTCCCAGAGGGAGTGTAGTGGCTCTTAGGATAATACCACTGGCATTGTACAGAACAAGTAGTGGAGAATCACAACTAATATGATGATGGGTTGAAACTGAAGTGAAATATGCATAGAGCCTCTTTCTTAAAGTCTCCGGGCTAGGTGTGCCTTTTGCTGGCTCCAAATCTCTGTTTGCCTGGAGATCCAAGCAACAAAAGGGAGTTTCTGAGGTATCAGATTGCTCCGTTAATGAAAGCCCTGGAACTCAGACCAATTTGTGTGAATTCAGGTGTAGAACCCGAGGACACCTCTATTCCCTGTTTGCTCTCTGTCTGTGGTAGTTATAGGTCCACTTTGACATCACACTTCCTATGTTGAACAAGCTGCTCTGCGACAAATCTACCAGTGTTTGGACTGTTACAGCTTGAGGACAGACGTGACAAACGCTGGTTTTGAAAGCCCCAATGCGTGGATGATAATGATTTCTCTCCTTTGCGGCCAGGTCCATTCCACTGAATGAGAAAATCTGTGGTAACAGGAGGATTATCTCCTACACAATCAGGTGGAATTCAGAAAGCATTGCTGGAATCTCACTTTCAGAAACTGAGTGGCACTGTACTCCGTGCCACTTTGTAACTCTTTTGGCCAGAGGAGCAACAGTTCGATGGTCCACACTGATTGTGCCTGTGGATAACATGGTCAATCACTAAAATACCTCTCGCTACCCACAAGCAGTGGAGAAACACATCCAATATTCTGACCAGTAGAATCTATACCCAGAAAGGCACACTGCCTCTTTCCCAAGTCTCCCACGTAGGAATGCTGTGTTCATGCTGGAATCACCATTTGAACAAAAACTTCATTGAAGCGCAAGTGTGTTATTGAGATATTCAGAGATGGCTCACTGAAATGAGGACCTGGAACTCAGTCCGTGTGCCTGTGACCTAAGTTTCAGAAACTGAGTGAAACTCTACTCCCTGCCCACTCTGTTTTATCTTGCCATGTATCCAGTGTGTGTTTCTGTACACTTTGTGTGTCTCTGGTAGATAAAACACCAACTGTGATATCACACTACCTTTGTAGAATGACCCCAGGGTCACAGCTACGTATACTTGGACGGTTACAGCCTAAGGACAGAGGAGTGAAATGCCTGTTTTCAAAGCCCAAATGCGTGGATAACACCTTCGTGTACGCTGTGTCTCTTATCCGGCCATCTCAATTCAAGTGAATGGGAGAATCTGCAATATCAGGAAGGATATATTGCAAAACACAAAACTGGAATTCAGCCCGTGTTGCCGAAAAATCTCACTTTCAGAAACTATGTGAAACTTTATTCCCTGGCACTCTGTGACTCTCTTTGCTATATTAGCCCAAGTTTGTTTGTTCATTCTGACTGTGCCTTTGGAAAACAAGGCCTCTCACGAAAATAACTGTTTGCACACAAAAGTGGGGGAGAACTTCATCTAATGTTCTGTGGGGTAGGATCTAAAGCCAAAAAGACAGACTGCCTGATTCTGATATATGCAGGGTAGGGCTACCGTGTTTGGGCTGGCTGTCTCCCTTTGCCCTCAACCTCCATTCAAGAGAAAAAGAGGCTGTGTGATACTCAGAATTCTCCCTCTTTAAAAAGACCTTGAACTCAGACCTGGATTTTGAGAAGTCAATATCAGAAATGGAGTGCAAACTACTTGCCCACTGTTCAACTTTCCCTGCCAGTTTTCTAGAGTTTGTTCCTATTCCATACTGTGTGGACGGCAGTGAAAGACCCATTATGACATCACACTCTCATTGCAGAAACAAGCTGTGAGGCACTTCTCTTTGTGTTTGGATCATTAGAGTCTGAAGACAGAAGTGCCAAATGCTGGATTGCCAAGCCCAAATGCATAGAATATCATTCAAAATGTCTCTCCTTACCATTCAGTTCCTTTCAAGTGAATGGTAGCATGTGCAGAATTAGGAATTTTCTCACTCAAAGATGGAGCTGGAAATCAGACCGTGTTGCTCTAAATTCAGTTTCAGAAATTATAGAAACTGTACTTCCCGCCAAATCTGTGCCTCTTTTGGCCAGAGTAGCAACAGTTTGTCCATTGTCACTCTCCCAGTGGGAGTTTAATAGCTCTTAGGATAATATCGCTGTCATTGTAAAAAAAAAAGAAAAAAACAAGCAGTGGAGAATCACAACTAATATTCTGATGGGCCGAAACTGAAGTGAGATATGCACAGTGTCTCTTTCTGAATGTCTCTGACCTTGGAGGGACTTTTCCTGGCTGCACATCTCTGTTTGCCCTCAGGATCCATGCAAGTGAAAGGGAATTTCTGGGGTATCAGGAGATTTATGTTTTTATAAGAGCCCTGAAACTCAGACCAATTCGTGTGAATTCAGGTGCAGAAACTGAGGGCACTTCTATTTCCTTGTTGCTCTGTGTCTGTGGTTGGTAAAAGTCCATTTTGACATCACCCTCCCTAGGTAGAACAAGCTGTGGGACACATCTGCATGTATTTGGACTGATAGAGCTTGAGCCAGAGGAGGGAAATGTTGGTTTTCAAAGCCCCAATGCGTGGATCACAACAATTTCTCTCTTTTCCAGCCAGCTACAATCAACTAAATGGGACAATCTTTAGTATCAGGAGGATTATCTCCTATACAATCAGCTGGAATTCAGAAAGCATTGTTATATTGTCACTTTCAGAAAATGAGTGGAAATGTACTCCCTTTGACTCTGTGCTTCTTTTTGCCAGAATAGCAACAGTTGAATGGTCCCCACTGACTCTGTCTGTGGAAAACATGGCCTTTCACTAAAATACCTCTCTTTGTACATGCAAGCAGTGGAGAAACACATCTAATCTTCTGACAAGTAGAATCTGTACCCAGAAAGGTACACTGCATTTTTCCAAAGTCTCCCCCTTGGAATGCTATGTTCATGCTGGAAAGCTCCATTTGCCTACAAGCTCCATTGAAGCGAAAGGGTGTTATTGGCATATCTGGAGATTGCTCCCTGAAACAAGTGCCTGGAACTCAGAACATGTGGCTGAGACCTCAGTTTCAGAAACTTAGTGAAATGCTACTTGTTGTCTGCTCTCTGTTTTACCTGGCCATGGATCAAGTGTTTGTTTTGGTACACTTCGTGTATCTCTGGTAGACAAAATGCTGATTGTGATATCAGGCTACCTTTGTAGAAACAAACCCAGGGTCACAGCTACATGTACTTGAACGGTTACATCCTAAGGACAGAGGTACCAAATGCCGGTTTTCAAAGCCCAAATGCGTGCATGACCATTCAATGCACATTGTCTCTCTTTTCTGGGCATCTCGATTTAAGTGAATGGGAGAATCTGCAATATCACATGGTATATGTTGCAAACAAAAAGCTGGAATTCAGCCCATGTTGCTGTAAACTCACTTTCAGAAACTAAGGCAAACTGTATTCTCTGCCACTCTGTGACTCTATTCGCCAGATTAGAAGCAGTTTGTTTGTCCATGCTGACTGTGCCTGTGGAAAACAAGGCCTCTCATAAAAACAACTCTCTTTGCACACAGAGGTGGTGGAGAAACTCATCTAATGTTCTGAGGGATATGATCGAAAGCCAGAAAGGCAGACTGCCTGATTCTGAAAACCGCCGCCTAAGGCGGCCATGTTTGGTCTGGATATCTCCATTTGCCCTCAACCTCCGTTCAAGGGAAAAGGAGGCTTTGTGATATTCTGAATTCACCCTCTCTAAAAAGACATGGAACTCAGACCTGCTTTTCGAGAAGTGAGTTGCAGAGATGGAGTGCAAACAACTACCTGCCCACTGTTCATCTTTTCCTGCCAGGAAGCTAGAGTTTGTTCCTATAGCATAACTGTGTGGGCAGCCGTGTACGACCCATTAGGACATCACACTCCCATTGTAGAAACAAGCCGTGGGGCACTTCTCTTTATGTGTGGACTGTTAGAGTCTGAAGACAGAAGAGCCAAATGCAGAATTGCAAAGCCCAAATGCATGGAATATAACTTCATTCAAAATGTCTCTCCTTTCCGTGCTGTTTCTTTCAAGTGAATGGGTGCATGTGCGGAGTCAGGAAGTTTCTCACACAAGGATGAAGCTGGAAATCAGACCATGTTGCTATAAATTCAATTTCAGAAACTTACAGAAACTGTACTGCCCGCCAAATATGTGCCTCTTTTGGCCAGAGTAGCAACAGTTTGTCCATTGTCCCTCTCCCAGTGGGAGTATAATAGCTCTTAGGATAATACTGCTGTCATTGTACCGAACAAGCAGTAGAGAATCACAAGTAATATTCTGATAGGCAGAAACTGAGGCGAGATATGCACAGTGCCTCTTTATGAATATTTACAGCCTTGGAGGGACTTTTGCTGGCTGTACATATCCGTTTGCCCTCAAGATCCAGGCAAATGAAAGGGAGTTTATGGGTTATCAGAGATTTCTCTCTTTATGAGAGCCCTGGAACTCAGACCAATTTGTGTGAATTCAGGTGCAGAAACTGGGGACACCTCTATTTTCTTGCTGCTCTGTGTCTGTGATCAGTAAAAGTCCCGTTTGACATCACACTCCCCATGTAGAACAAGCTGTGTGGCACATCTACTTGTATTTGGACTGATAGAGCTTGAGCCAGAGGTGAGAAAGGGTGCTTTTCAAAGCTGCAATGCATGGATGACAGCAATTTCTCTCTATTCCGGCCAGCTCCATTCAACTGAATGGGACAATCTTGGATATCAGGAGGATTACCTGAGGATTTCTGTGATTCAGAAAGCATTGCTGTGTTCTCACTTTCAGAAACTGAGTGGAACAGTACTCTGTTACACTCTGTGCTTCTTTTTGCCAGAATAGCAACTCTTCGATGGTCCACGCTCACTGTTCCTCTGGAAAACATGGCCTCTCACTAAAATACCTCTCTTTGTACACGCAAGCAGTGGAGAAACAGATCTAATGTTCTGACCAGTAAAATATGTACACAGAATGACACACTGCCTCTTTGCAAAGTCTCCTTCTTGGAATGCCATGTCTGTGCTGGAAAGGTCCATTTGCCCACAAGTTCCATTCAAGTGAATGGGTGTTATTGGGATATCCAGAGATTGCTCCCTGAAACAAGGACCTGGAACTCAGACCATGTATTTGTGACCTCTGTTTTGGAAAGTGAGTGAAATGCTACACGCTGGCTGCTCTCTGTTTCATCTTGCCACGAGTCAACTGTTTGTTTCTGTCCAATTCGTGTGTCTCTGGTAGATAAAACGCTGACTGGAATATCACATTACCTTTCTAGAAACAAACCCAGGGTCACAGCTATGTGTACGTGAACTGTTACAGCCTAAGGACAGAGGTGACAAATGCTGGTTATCAAGCCCAAATGCGAGGATGACACTTAAATGCACGTTGTTTCTCTTTTCCAGTCATCTCCACTCTAGTGAATGGGAGAATCTGCAATATCAGGAGGTATATCTTGCAAACAAAAAGCTGGAATTCAGCCTGTGTCATTGTAAACAAATTTTCAGAAACTAAGGGGAACTGTTCTCTCTGCAACTCTGACTGTATTTGGCAGAGTAGCAGCAGATTGTTTGTCCATGCTGACTGTGCCTTTTGAAAACAAGGCCTCTCAAGAAAACACCTCGTGTGCATATCCAAGAGGTGGAGAAATGCAGCGAATGTTTTGAGGGGTAGGATCTAAAGCCAGAAAGGCAGACTGAATGATTCTGAAATCTGTGGCCTGGTGCTGCCATGTTTGGGTTGGATATCTCCATTTGCCCTCAACCTCAGTACAAGGGAAAAGGAGGCTGTGTGATATTCAGAATTCTCCCTCTTTAAAAAGACCTTGAACTCAGACCTGGTTCTTGAGAATTCAGATTCTGAAATGGAGTGCTAACTACGTGCCCACTGTTCAACATTTCCTGCCAGGAAGCAAGAGTTTGTTCCTATACCATACCTGTGGGCAGCAATGAAATACCCATTATGATATCACACTCGTATTGGCCACTTCTCTTTCTGTTTGGACCATTAGAGTCTGAAGACAGAAGTGGCAAATGCCGGATTGTGAAGCCCAAATGCATGGAATATTATGTAATTCAAAATGTCTCTCCTTTACATGCATTTCTTATCAAGTGAATGGGAGAATATGCAGAATCAGGAAGTTTCTCTCTCAAAGAAAGAGCTGGAATTCTGACCGTGTTTATGTAAATTCAGTTTCAGAAAAATGGAGAATCTGAACTCACTGCCTCTTTTGGCAAGAGTAGTAATAATTTATCCATTGTCACACTCACAGTGGGAGTATAAGGGTGCTTAGGATAATACCGCTGGCATTGTACAGAACAAGCAGTGGAGAATCACAAATAATAGGATGATGTGTGGAAACTGAAGCGAGATATGCACAGTGCGTCTTTCTGAATGTCTTCCGCCTAGGTGTGCCTTTTGCTGACTGCAAATTTCCATTTGCCCACAAGATCCATGCAAGCAAAAGGGAATTTATGGGGTATCAGATTTCTCCTTAATGAAAGCCCTGGATCTCAGACCAATTTGCGTGTATTCACTGGTCGATCCTGAGGACACCACTATTCCCTGCTTGCTCTCTGCTCTCTGTCTGTGGTAGTTAAAGGTCCATTTTCACATCACACTCCCTATGTAGAACAAACTATTCTGGGGTACAGCTATTTGTGTTTTAACTGTTAGAGCTTTAGGATAGAAGTGACAAATGCTGGTTTGCAGAGCCCTAATGCATGGGTGACATTGATTTCTCTCTTTTCTGGCCAGCTCCATTCATGAGAATGGGAAAATCTGCGGTATCAGGAGGATTATCTCCAATACAATCTTGTGGAATTCAGAAAGCATTGCTGGAATCTCACTTTCAGAAACTGAGTGGCACTGTACTCACTGCCACTCTGGGCCACTTTTGCCCAGAGTAGCCATAGTTTGATGGTCCACGCTGATTGTGCCTGTGGATATGGCCACTACTAAAATACCTCTCTATGTACACACAAGTGGTGGAGAAACACATCTAATTTTCTGACATGTAGAATCTATACACAGAAAGGCACACTGACTCTTTCTGAAGGCTCCCATATAGGAATGCCGTGCTCATGCTGGAATGTCCATTTACCCACAAACTCCATTCAATCACAAATGTGTTATTGGGATATCTGGAGATGCCTCACTGAAACAAGGACCTGGAAATCAATTCATGTGGCTATGACCTCAGTTTCAGAAACTGAGTGAAACTCTACTCCCTAGCTGCTGTCTGTTTTATTTCGCCACAAATCAAGTTTTTGTTTCTGTTCACTTGGTGTGTCTCTGGTAGAGATAATGCTGATTGTGATATCACACTACATTTGTAGGAACAAACCCAGGGTCACAGCTACATGTACTTGGATGGTTACAGCCTAAGAACAGAGGTGACAAATGCCCGTTTTCAAAACCCAAATGCGAGGATGACACCTTAATGCCCATTGTTTCTCTTTTCTGGGCATCTCAATTCAAGTGAAGGGGAGAATCTGCAATATCAGGAAGTATATCTTGCAAACAAAAAGCTGGAATTCAGCCCGTGTTGCTGTAAACTGACTTTCAGAAATTAAGTGGAACTGTACTCCCTGCCCCTCTGTGACTCTATTGGGCAGAGTAGCAGCAATTTGTTTGTCCACGCTGACTGCCTGTGGAAATCAAGGCCTCTCAAGAAAATACCTCTCTTTGCACACAAGCGGTGGAGAAATGTATTGAATATTCAGAGGGGTAGGATCTGAAGCCAGAAAGACACACTGCATGATTGAGAAATGTGCCGCCAAAGGATTTCAAGCTTTGGCTGGATATCTCCACTTGCCCTCAAACTCTGTTCATGCAAACAGGAGGTTGTGTGGTATTCAGAATTATCCCTCTCTAAGAATGACCTTGAACTCAGACCTGGTTTTTGAGAAGTGAATTTCAGAAATGAAGTGCAAACTACTAGCTGCCCACTGTTGACATTTTCCTGGCTGGACGCAATAGTTTGTTCCTGTACCATATCTCCATCGTCGGTACTGAAAGACCCATTCTGATATCACACTCCCATTGTAGAAACAAGCCATGGGGCACTGCTCTTTGTGTTTGGAACATTAGATTCTGAGGACAGAAATGACACATGCTGGATTTCAAAGCTCAAATGTTTGGAGTGGAATCTAATTCAAGATGTCCCTCTTTTCTGCACAGTTCAAGTGAAAGGGGGAATATGCGCACTAAGGTAGTTTCTCTCTCAAAGAAAGAGATGGAAATCTGATCGTGTTGCTCTAAATTCAGTTTTAAAAGCTTAGAGAAGCTGTACTCACTGCCTCTTTTGGCAAGAGTAGTAACAGTTTGTCCATTGTCACACTCACAGTGGGAGTATAAAGGCTCTTAGGATAATACCACTGGCATTGTACAGAACAAGCAGTGGAGAATCATACCTCGTATGTTGATGGGCTAAAACTGAAGCGAGATATGCACAGTGCCTCCTCATCAATGTCTCCGGCATAGGTGTGCCTTTTGCTGGCTGCACATCTCCATTTGCTCTCAAGATGCATGCAAGCAAAAGGGATTTTCTGGGGTATCAGGAGATTTCTCCCTTAATGAAAGAACAGGAAGTAAGACAGATTTGTGTGAATTCAAATGTAGAACCTGAGGGCAACTCGATTCCCTGATTGCTCTGTGTCTGTGTTAGTGTAAGTTCCATTTTTACATCACACTCCCTTTGTAGAACAAGCTGTTCTGGGGGCACTGCTCTTTGTGTTTGGACCATTAGAGTCTGAAGACAGAAGTACCAAATGTTGGACTTCAAAGCCCACATGCATGGAATATGACTTAATTCAAAATTTCCCTCCTTTCCGCGCACTTCTTTTAAGTCAATGGGAGAATATGCAAACTCTGGAAGTTTCTCTCTCAAAGAAGGAGCTGGAAACCAGACCGTGTTGCTGTAAATTCAATTTCAGAAACTGTGAAACTGTACTCCCAGCACAATATGTCTCTATTGGCCAGACTAGCAACAGTTTGACCTTTGTCACTCTCCCAATGGGAGTAAAATGGCTCTTATGATAATACCAATGGCATTGTACAGAACAAGCAGTGGTGTATCACAACTAATATGATGATGGGTAGTAACTGAAGGGAGATATGCAAAGTGCCTCTTTCTGAAAGTCTTCGACATAGGTGTGCATTTTGCTGGCTGCACATCTCCATTTGCCAAGAATATCCATGCAAGCAAAAGGGAGATTCTGGGGTATCTGGTGATTTCTCCCTTAATGAAAGCTCTGGAACTCACACCGATTTGTGTGAATTCAGGTCTAGAACCTGAGGGCACCTCATTCCCTGCTTGCTCTCTGTCTGTGGTGTGGGAAGCTGACCCTTCTAGAGGAGACTCTTTACAGGCCTGGAGATCTGCACTGGGTGCTGCACCAACTAGCAGTTGCACGATCTGCACTATACCAAACAGTGCTGCCCAGCTCCCAAGATGATCTGTGACCACTCGATCGCTGCATTGGGATGCCTGATCAAAGAAGTCTTAACCTCTGGCTGAGAGTTGCCTTCCCCTGACCCCTCTACTAGGAGTTTACTGTTCTTCCTCTAATACAATCTCTGCTTGTTTTACTGACTGCATCAATGATAGAGGATGCTGTTTTAGTGATTAAATAAAATGACAAAAAGAAGTAACCTTTCAAGGATAGGAATGGGGAAGTATTCTAAGAAAGAACTTGCACCTTGAGGGCCTGGGCTAACCTTTAGTATAAGATAAGAAACTTGCAGGTTACCTGGGGAGAAATTTCAGAATCAGAGAGCACATTCCAGAGGTTTCTTGGTATTTTGAGTTCCTGTAAACCTAGCTTCTAATCATGTTAAACCTAAATGTTAACCCCTAACTACAAATGTCAATTGTAAGCCTTGCACGTAAGCACTGTGGCTAGAAGTATTATAAAAAAGCACTGAAGAATAAACTCAGGGCCTGCTTGATAGTGACTGAGAGGCCCTCCCAAGCCCATTTTCCTGTCTTCTCTTTTCTTAATCCACTCCCCTTGACTTCATGACCCCGCTGTTTTGTCCAGCTGGCTCTGGCACTGTGGTAGTTAAATGTCCATTTTGACATCACACTCCCTAGGTAGAACAAGCTGTACTGGGGCACAGTTACTTGTGCTGGGACTGTTAGAGCTTGACAACAGAAGTGACAAACGCTGGTTTTCAAAGCCCAAATGTGTGGATGACAATGATTTTTCTCTCTCTTGGGGCCAGCTCCATTCAAAGGAATGGGAAAATCTGCGGTATCAGGAGGATTATGTCCTATACAATCAGCTGGAATTCAGAAAGCGTTGCTGGAATCTCACTTTAAGAAACTGTGTGGCACTGTACTCCCTGCCACTCTGTGCCTCTTTTGACACAATAGCAACAGTTCAGTTGTCCATGCTAATTGTGACTCTGGATAACATGGCCACTCACTAAAATACCTTTCTTTGTACACTCAAGCGGTGGGGACACACATCTAATTGTCTGATGTGCAGAATCTGTACCCAGAAAGGCACACTGCCTCTTTCTGATGTTTCCCGCCTAGAATGCTGTGTCTGTGGTGGAAATCTCCATTGGCCCACAAGCTCCATTCAAGCGACATTGTTTTGTTGGGATATGGGGAGATTGCTCACTGAAACAAGGACCTGGAACTCAGTCTTTGTGGCTGTGACTTCAGTTTCAGAAACTGAGTGAAACACTACTCCCTGTCTGCTCTCTGTATTATCTGGCCACGAATCAAGTGCTTGTTTCTGTACACTTCGTTTGTCTCTGGTAGAGAGAACATCGAATATGATATCACATTACCTTTGTAAAAACAAACCCAGGCTCACAGCTATGTGTACTTGGACGTTTACAGTGTGAGGATAGAGGTGCCAAATCCTGTTTTCCAAGTCCAAATGTGTGGATGATACTTTAATGCACGTTGTTTCTCTTTTCCGGTGATCTGGATTCAAGTGAATGGGAGAATCTGCAGTATCAGAAGGTATATCTTATAAACAAAAAGCTGGAATTCAGCCCGTGTTGCTGTAAACTCACTTTCAAAAACTAAGTGGAACTGTACTCAATGCCACTCTGTGACTCTATTGGCCAGAGTAGCAGCAGTAGGTTTGTCCACGTGGACTGTGCCTGTGGATAATAAGGCCTCTCAAGAAAACACCTCTCTTTGCACAAAAGCAGTGGAGAAATGCATCTAATATTCAGAGTGATAGGACCTGAAGCCAGAAAGACACAGTGCCTGATTCAGAAATCTGCCACCTGCGGATGCCATGCTTGGGATGGATATCTCTACTTGCCCTCAATGTCCGTTCAAGTGAACAGGTGGTTGTGTGTTTTTTGGAATTATCCCTCTCAAAGAAAGACCTTGAACTCAGACCTGGTTTTTGAGAAGTCAGTTTCAGAAACAGAGTGCAAACTACTACCTGCCCACTGGTGACCTTTTCCTGGCTGCACACAACAGTTTGTGCCTGTACCATACTTCTGTGGGCAGTACAGAAAGAAACACTGTGATATCACACTCCCTTTGTACAAACAAGCCATGGAGCACTGCTCTTTGTGTTTGGACCATTAGAGTCTGAGGACATGAATGTCACATGCTGGATTTCAAAGCCCAAATGTGTAGAGTATAAATTCAAAATGTCCCTCTTTTCTGCGCAGTTCAACTGAATGGGAGAAATGTGCCCTCAGGAAATTTCTCTCTAGGATAAATGATACTGTCAGGATTGGAGTTAGCATGAGTGTGCTGTGCATATACCCTAAAGTATGGGTTCATGTGTCAGGGTGATTGTGGGCTTCAGCCAAGGACTGGGAGCTCTGTGTCCTGGCCTGTGGGACAGTCAACAGGAGCTCGTACCTGGAAATCAAGGGGAGGAATAGGAGGGCGCAAAAGGATGGAGACAATAGAGGCTTTCTGATCGTGTCTAATTTATTGCAAGTAGGGCGGTAACATATATAGTGCAGGGAGTAAAGGTGGAATTTCACTGAGGGGAGAGACTCTGGTTGACCGCAGGCTGACCTCAGGCTTTGCTCTATCCTTATCTCACTTTCTAGGTTTGCTTTCTCACAATGTTAGCATACTGGCTAGGGGGCTGTTTTATGAGTCTGCTTCCTTTCATCTTGGCTTATCAGCTAGAAGGCAATTTTACAACTCTGCTTGCTGTCTTCCTGGCTCCTGCTGGCTCCCCACAGGTGCCCCTTTCTTATTATAAAATTTAGACCTTTCTTTTAAAAAATTAGCATTAGGGCCGGAGGGTTAGCTCAGTGGTTCCGGCGCCTGCCCCGCAAGCGCAAGGTCCTGAGTTCAATCCCCGGTAACCACATACAATGCTGGGTGTGGAGACGCGCCCACCAATGATCAACACCGCATACCACAATGCCGGACGTGGTGGCTCACGCCCGTCATCCCAGCACTCGGGAGGCAGAGACAGGAGGATTGCTGAGTTCGCGGCAGCTTGCCTGGGCACCATAGTGAGCTCAGGGCCAGCCTGAACTACAAAGCGAGACCCTGTCTCAAAAAGCAAAAAAAAAAAAAAAAAAAAAAAAAAAATTAGCATTAGGGCTATCTTAATCACCACCAAACCTTCCTTACTTTTTTTTTTTTTTTTTTTTTTTTTTTTTTTTTTTTTTTTTTTTTTTTTTTTTTTTAGCATGTTGGCTATGAAAGAAGCAGACTGCCCTTAGCTGTGCCTCTCTTAGGTTGGTGCACATGCACCCCAGGCCTTACCCACAATTGGCACCGGAAAGTCTTGCAATCATGCCCTGTCTTAGGTAGGTCCTGTTTGGAGAGCGTCCTTACCCATCACTGACTATCAGGCTTGGAATAGGGGCCATTTTTGCTCAAGAAAATCTTACCCATCATTGGCAATTGGCTACTACATTAGCAGTTGGCTTCCTACACAGAGGGATAATCTTTGGTGTATCCCCAGTCTGCCAGATCTAAGCGGTGATAATGGATCTGGATATGTTTAGCCGTCATGGCATCAATTTGTTGTTTGACAAAATCCGTGAGTTTTCTAAAAGCCCATGGGCCAAAAGACAGAAGGAGCAGCAAGCCTATGAAGGGGCCCAGGATGGAGGAAAGCACAGTAGTTAGCCGGGGGGAAGTGGCAAACCAGCCCTGAAACCAGCCTTGTTCACTCTCTCTTTGCCTCTTTCTTTTTTCTAGTCCTTTTCATACCTTAGCCATAGAATCTCTGACTACGCCAGAGTGGTCTATATAAAAACAACACTCTTCTTTTAAAGTGGCACACAATCCTCTTTGCTGAAGTAGGAGCAGATCCAGACCTCTGCGGTTTTGGAGGACTACCTCAGACAAGGATGTTACGGATTTTTGCAGGTGAGAGACCACATTTTCAAGGCATTCAATGTCTTCATCGATAGACACCTGAAGCTCTGAATAATATTTATTGGAAAGAACAAGAGAAGTTATTCCTACCCTGGCACCTGTGGCGCCGAGGCCCAAAAGCACCAAGAGGGTAATTGCAGAGATTGGCTCCCTTTTTAGTCTTAGAAGTTCATTATCATTATGGGGAGCCAGATTTGAGAAAATTATTGATCAGTATAATAGGTGAGGTGTGGAATCAATTGTACTAATATGCAAAAATCAGTTCTATTGTAGAGCAGGCTACTATATACACAAGGAGTCAGTCCACTATTGCAAGCCCACCATGAGTTTGGGGGAGGAATAACATACTTATTTTGTCCCTTTATGTCTATGGTTTGGTTGCACAGATGTTGATGTGTGCCTGGCACTTTTCTGAGGCACAACCCTCGTCCAGAGATGGCTTGAAGCGTCAATCTGGCAGCCCCCTGTGTCCATCGGCACTGGGAATGACTGGAGGAGATGTTATAGCCTATGTTGATTGCAATGCCTTCATAAAAAGGCGGGTTTGCATCATAGCATAGCCAGCAAGATTTGGTCAAATTAGGATCTGACTGATTTAGGGTAAGAAAAGTCTGCTGAATAAGGTCGACCAGGGACTCTTTAGTGGTTCTGGCCTTATGTGCCCTGCTAAGTGGGGCAGGGGTAGCCAAAGCAGGAAAAGACAGCAAGGTGTCTGAAGTTGCAGAAAAGGACGGGACAGTGATACCTGCAGGTGTGAAGGGACTGGATCATATAGGGTTAACGGGCCCCGCAGGGGGTGGTAGGGCCACATTGGGTCCTACCACCATGGTTGGCAGGGGTTCGGCTTTAAGTCTGAGCCGCAATATTCCCCCATAATCTGTACCAGAAAGGTACTGTCCCATTCCAATTTTTTTTTTTCCCATAACTCAGTCTGGCCTTTTTCCTTTATCTGTGAATTTGATTGTGAGTTGACTACAGGGTGGTGTGCCTGGGGACAGAGAGCCCCAGAGGAAGGCCTGATGATCAAGGCAATTGTTTGTGTATTTAGGGTCTCAGTGCACCTTTATCAGTGCTTCCTTATCCAATTGCCTCCAGCTGCCCTGTGTTTCACAGTCCCAGGCGGCACAACAATATGACTCTGTGCCTCCGCATCTCCTTGCCCTTTCTCTGTCCCCCTGAGTATCAAGTCTACCTTTTCCCTATTAGCAATGAATTTACCAGTGTTTGTTCCCATGACCAAACTAAGGTCAAAACCGATATCAGGAAACCACGTTTTTGGAGGGGCTTCTGTGGTAGTGCTGTTGATGACTTGTCCATCGCTGAAGGCGATAACTTGCCATGTCAGTTTAACTGGTTGATGGTGGCTGTGGGCAGCTTCGACTCGTCCCAGCAGGGTGAGAACGATTCCTGTTAGCAGTATCTGCAATTGAACACAGGAGAAAGCTTCTCAGGGGTTCCCTTTTATTCCCTGGAGGTGAGGCCAACATCAACTTGTTTTAAAGCTGCTCAGGCAGCCATCTGGCTGCTTTTTCCTTACGGTCAAAAAGGCACACTGAGCATCTGCCACATATGAGTACTGGGTCTGGCCCATACCATTGGTTAGTCAGGGGGTCTTTCCACATGACTGAAGCATAATAATCTTGCGTAGAGGGATGCCACAGGCAATCCACGGCTGATCTTCCTTTTGCATCCAAATTTAAAAAATTCAGCACAAATAGTGCATGGGCAAGAACATTTCTGGGGGATCCCTTAATAGGGTACGGCTCCCCCTTTTTTAACTTATTGATGGTATTTTTGAGTGTTTGGTGGGCTTTTTCGACAATCCTTTGCCCTTGAGGGTTGTAGAGAATGCCAATCACGTGTTTTATTTGTAGTGCCCGACAAAATGACTGGAAGTTATTTCCAGTGTACCCAGGCCATTATCAGTTTTGAGGATTTTTGGTCTCCCCATGGTGGCAAGGCAGGCAAGCACATGTGCGATGACATGTTTGCCAGCTTCACCGGTCTGAATAGTACCAAAAATGAACCTGCTAAAGGTGTCAATAGTAACATGAAGGTATTTGAGATTGCCAAATTTCAGGACGTAAGTAACGTCTACTTGCCAAATTTTATTGGGGACAATGCCCCTACGGTTGACTCCTAGGTGAGGAGTGGGTAAAACGGTAACACAAGCGGGGCATTGTTTGACTATTTGTTGGACTTGTTCTCTTGTATTTTGAACATAAGTCTTAAGGTTTGGGCATTTAGATGATGTAGGGAGTGAGCCTTTGGGCCTCATCAATAATAGAAGTCAGGAATATAAATTGTTTTGTGTAGCAAGGTCGGTTTGCATGTTTCCTTGAGAAAGAGGGTCTGGGAGGCCTGTATGAGCTCTTGAATGTCCTATATGAAAAGGGCAGCTACGGGATTGGATAGCCAATTGTACTTCTAAGAAAAGTTTTATAGTGGTAGAAGTTGGTTTAATAAAGGGAACAGTTTTTAAAAGGGTAAGTTACTGAGCTACATAAGCACTGTTGGTGGAAAGACTTATAGGCTTATCGTGAAAGATTTTAAGGACGGAGAGGACTGCAGACAACTCCACAAGCTGGGCAGAGGTGTAATCTGTCTGAAAGGCGGTGGTCTGATTGTTAACAGTAAAGGCGGCCCTTCCTGAGGAGGAGCCATCTGTAAAAATTGTTAAGGCCTCAGGCAAGGGCTGCAGGGAAGTATTTCTTGGGAAAACAACTCGGTGAGTTTTTAGGAACTGAAGCAACCTGTTAGGGTAATGATAGTCTAATAGCCCAGGGAAAGAAGCGCAGGCAATTGGTCACTGGTCAGTGGTCTGAAAAAGCCAATTGAGCTCAGATTTTGAATAAGGCTGAATAATGATGTCAGGATCTTTTCCAAAATATTGCCTACTGAGCCCTCTTCCCAGGATGATTAGCTCAGCCACTGCATGGTAATAAGGTACTACCATCTTCCCCAGGGCAGAGGGGAGATGGACCCACAGTAGTGGGGCTGCTTGCCAGAATACTGCAGTAGGGATATGTGTGGTGACACAGATAATGAGCAGGAGGGATTTAGAATAATCAATAAATGTGATAAACTATTGTCTTATGGCTTTCTCAACTTTAGCTATAGCAGATCTCCCTGCAGGGGTTAAAAGTTTAGGGGATTTTGGGTCTGGGTCCCCTTTTAAGATGTCAAATAGGGGTTTGACTTCCCCTGTAGTTAGCTTTAGGTAGGGTCTGACCCAGTTTATATCCCCAAGCAATTTTTGAAAGTCATTTAATGTGGTGAGCTGCCCTGTTCTCAAGTGAAACTTTAGGGTTTTTATGAGAGGACCCTGGATTTTGAACCCTAAGTAGGTGTATGGGTCTTTTAGTTGGATCTTATCTGGTGCTATTTGCAATCCTTTGTTAGCCAGATTATGAATAAGAAGATTTCAGCAGAGGAGAAGGTCTCTTCCATTATTACCAGCTATAAGGATGTCATCCATATAATGAATGATATAGAGAGAGGGCCACTGTACCCAGATAGGGTTGATGGCTAAGGCTACAAACTTTTGACAAAGCATGGGACTATTAGACATCCCTTGAGGAAGAACCTTCCATTGGAACCTTCTCATTGTGCCTGTGAAATTGACCATAGGCAAGCTAAACGCAAAGCATTGGTCGTCTGCAGGATGTAAAGGGATAGTAAAGAAACAATCTTTAAGGTCTATTATAATTTTTAGATACCTGGAGGAAATACCTACAGGGGTGGGGAGGCCTGGCTGGAGGGCTCCCATCAGAACCATGGTTATATTGACTACTCTGAGGTCCTGAAGAAGCCTCCAATTCTTGGATTTCTTTTTAATGACAAAAATGGGGGTATTCCAAGGAGAGTTGCTAGGCTCAATATGTCCCACTGCAAGTTGTTCCTGCACCAACTGTTCAGCAGCAGATGGTTTCTCTGAACTGAGTGGCCACTGATCCACCCGAACAGGTTCACTAGTCTTCCAAATTATCTGATCTGCATGGGGTGCAGGCTTCTCAGTGACCAGTATGCTAAATTTCCCAGACCTAACTGCAGAGGCCCCTGTGTAACCTGAATCGGATCTTTTTCACCCTGCACATTTGTTCCTAGCCCTTGTCTGGGGAAGAAACCCTGGTTTAACATTTGAGAAGCAACAACCTCATTGGGGCTAAACATCATAAGTCCCATTTGAGACAATATATCCAGTCCCCATAAGGTGACTGGAAGTCCAGGAAGCAGGTATGGGCGGACATGTCCTGGATTATGTTCTTCATCTTCCCAGATTAACAATTTAGCACTCCACTCAGGGTTTTGGCCCTGGCCTATGCCTTGAAACTAGGTGAGTCTGGCAGTGAGGGGCCAAGACCTGAGCCAATTTTCTTTCCTAATTATAGCAGCATCCACACCTGTGTTAATAAGGCCCTCAAAGCTCTTTCCATCAAGTTTTACACTTGATCTTAGCCAAAAGGCCAAGAAGCGATCAAGTTTTAATTTAAGCATGGGTTTGTGAGGAGAAATATTTTGAACCCAGTAGGTGTCCAAAGATGTATGGCCTTTGTTTTGCTTAGGCTGAGGCTTCAGAGGCAAAAGAAGTAACAGTGCTATGTTCTGCCCTTGACGGATGGTCATGGGTGATTCTTTTGCGGAAGCCATAATCTTCACCTTGCCCTTAAAGGAGTTGTCTATGATCCCGGCATAGATATGCAGGCCTTTTATTACAGGGCTGTGTCTGACTAACAAAAGTCCAAAATAATCAGGGGGTAAAGGGCCAAGTATGCCAGTAGGCAGAGGCAGGGCTCCCATCTCGGGCATTAGTATTGTGTTGGAGGTGGCACAGAAGTCCAATCCTGTCCTGCCTGAGGTAGTTCTGAAGAGTTCTGTAATGGCCTGTGATTGTTGAAGAACTGTGGAACAAACTGAATTGCCCCAAAGTTGTGGTTGCCTGTAGGGGCCTGGCGCTGGCCCTGCTGGATGTTTTCCTGGTTGGAGGGCAAAGGGTTGCTTGAAACATCTATCTTAGAGTGGCATTGAGCAGCCCAATGTCTCCCTCTCCTGCATCTTGGACAGAGGCTAGGCGGCCTGCCTTTGTTTTGCTTGGGTGCAGGGCAGTTTTTTGCAAGGTGTCCTCCTTGGCCACAATTAAAACATTTGCCCTGCAGTGAAGGAATATTCATGATGTTTTTTAAGGCAACACCGATGGCTAAACCTAGGCGATGTTCAGCACCTATATCTGAACAGAACCGAATATAGTCTGAAAGAGTGCCCCTCCTCTGGTGAGGGTGGATAGCATCTCAGCAAACAGAATTAGCATTTTCAAAGGCCAATTGTTTAAGGAACTAGCTTTCAGTTTCAGAAAAGCCAAGGATTTTTTCAGCTGTGCTGGGAAGGCAGCTGACAAAGTCAGAATAAGGCTTATCAGGTCTTTGTCTTATATCTGTTAGGGACATGGTAGCTGACCCTTTTTGAGGTAGTTTTCTTCAGGCTTTAACTGTGGCATTTTGTATCTGAGCATATAGCCCAGAGGGGTACTCACTCTGGCTATCATTAGTATCATAAGATTTTTTCCCAGTCAACATTTCTAAAGTCCAGACTACTCCCCCTCTATTGTTTTCCTGGTTAAATCAGGTGGTTTCCCTGCAGGCCTCAGAAAACTCAGACTTCCATAAAACAAATTCTCCCCCTGAGAGTGTGGCTCTTGTAAGGCGGTACCAATAGTTTGGCATGAGCCAAAGATCCCCCAAGGTGTCCAGTATGGTGAGTGTAAAAGGGGTGACAGGGACATATTGAACTACAGCCGATTGCAGCTCTTTTAAAGTTTTGAAACCCAGGTGCCTATATTCCCTGACAGAATCTCCCTCCTCTTCACTGTCTTTACCCTGAGCAGGGGTTTCAACAACTGGGAAAAGATCTAAAGGTGACAACCAAAAAGTTTTCCTATGTGCAGCCCCAGAGGATGGAGTGGGGGTTGGAACACAGGAGGGGGTTTGGATGGTAGCCTTTCAAGAGGTCAAATTTGCATCTAGCCTTAGAAACTGCTCTAATAATGTAGCTCTTCCCTTTTAAGTTGTAGAGTCTGGCGGAGCCTTTGAACATGAAGAGCCAACTCTTTTTGAGACGGAATGTCCCTAGGTAGACCATCTTCTCTTTTTGTTGATGCCTCATATGTAAAAAGGGGCAACTGGAAATGATATGGAGGGGGTTGAGGTGAGGGCGATGGCCCATCCTTACTGTGATGTCTGGCAGCTTCTTCCTCCAGATCAGCTTTCTCCTCAGGAGTTAACTCACCATCATTGTTATGCCTAATTTCAGAGTGAAAGGCCGTCAAAGACGGATAAAGCTTTTGTGGGCATTTTGGGGAAGTCAAGTCGAACTTGTCAGGAGGTGAGGGTGAACTCGGTGAGGCAAGAGGGGGTGAAGTAGGTCCTTCGCTGGTGGAGGGCATGGTTATAGAAACAGAGTCCCTCTGTTGTGGGTGGGGGCCATTCTAGGGAAGAATAACTACAGCTGAGTTCCCTTTTTAGAAAAGATTCTTCCTCTTTTACCACCTGTTGGACGTCTTCGTCACAATGATGGACCTTCAAGGTTTCATAAATGATGTTCCAATAGGAAAAGGCAGTTATGGGGACCTTTTGTGGGCCAAAAACCCTGTAATAATCATTAAGGGTGTTCCCCATGCGTTCCCATCTTTTTTCAGCTATTGTACCTTCCTGTGGGAGCCAGGGACAGATATATGTCAGAAGCTCAAAAAAATGAACTGTTATTTTTTTTTTTTTACTTTGACCCTCTGCAATAGGAGAGAGTCTTTTAGACCCTGTATAAATTTCTCTTGCACGCTAATTTCTTGTGCCATTTTTAATAGTCAAAAACCAATAGATCCCTTACCCTTATGCGCCCGAAAATCTTCTAGTCTTTATATCTTGAAAATGAACTACTAGAGCTTTATTCCTACTATTCCATCAAGGCATTGTACACTTACCTCAGATCTCCCAGTGACTCGGGTGGTGTCATGGAGACCAATATCTGCGTTGGCTGGCTGGCCCTCACTCTTATAAGGACAACGCTCAACACCATGGCAGCACAGGCTTGAGCCCCACTGTTGGGCATTAGTTGTCCTGGCCTGCAGGACAGTCAACAGGAGCTCGTACCTGGAAAACAAGGGGAGGAATAGGAGGGCCCAAAAGGATGGAGACAAGACAGGCTTTCTGATCAAGGCTCGTTTATTGCAAGTAGGGTGGTAACATATATAGGGCAGGGAGTAAAGGTGGAATTTCACAGAGGGGAGAGACTCCAGCTGACCAAAGGCTGACCTCAGAATTTGCTCTAACCTTATCTCACTTTCTAGGTTTGCTTTCTCACAATCTTAGCATATGGGGTAGGGGGCTATTTTATTAGTCTGCTTCCTTTCATCTTGGCTTATCAGCTAGAAGGCAATTTTACAACTCTGCTTGCTGTCTTCCTGGCTCCAGGTGGCTCCCCACAATTCTGAGTCTGTGGAAGTGATACACTTCTGTATTTCACGGCAAAATATACGGTAGTAGCCACCATTCTATTTGTTCATCAAGAGGTTTTGAAATATGGTGGGTTATAGACCTCCAGTGCCTGAAGGTGGCTTCAGGGTTGAACAGGTCTAGGTTAAGCAGAAAAAAGAGGGGTGTGATGAAGAATCACTTGTAGTTTCAGTCCATTTTCATTGTTAGGCTTGGGGTTTGGGTATAGGTGAGCCAAGTAAATCACCTCGTTGACACAGTCTGGGTTCCTGGGGATCTCCTTTTGAATTCTCAATGGGTAGTGTGTCAACTGTTCAAAGCAGAATATGGGGGTATAGATATCTGCCAATTGGGATCAAAACTCATTGGAATGGTTTGCTTGAAGATTACCATTCAGGTTTGAGGTAGTGTAACCTGAGTAACCCCCTTGGTCTTAGGGAGCCCTCTGTAGGGTGTGGGTGGTGTTTAGGGCTAGCTTTGTGAGAACGGTGAGAAATAGTCTCCTTTTCTTAGTTCTTGGTTATCGGTATAAGAATTTGTATCATTAAGGTTACAGTTCGCTTTAGGATAGATATGAGGAAGTGTTTGTTGTACCTGTCTGAGGGAATTTGTTCCATTTTGTCCACTTCCTGTTAGTGCCAAATGTAGCATTTGCTGGATAGATAGCATCAGGTAGGGTATGTTGGAATTTTCTGGAGAACCAAATGTGTGTGTGTGTGTGTGTGTGTGTATGTGTGTGTGTGTGTTCTCAGATGAGTGTCAGTATTTGGGTGAGCAATAGTGTTTTTGTGAATGGAGATTTTTTTGGGATTTGCAGTCTTGCCCTGTCATTAGGATGCCAGACAGAGTCCAGAAAATCACAAGTCTAAGTGGTGTTTTCATGATTCCTGTGTATTTGTCGTGGAGTTCTCCTTTTAGGGGCATGATTAGGAGAAAGAACCTGGAGAGTGTATCATTACGGTACAGTTGGTGTGATGGTGTAAGGTTGACAGTTGGTGTATGGACTCCATTCTGATCGAGAGCTACGTTGCTGTGGAATTTCTTGCATTCTCAGGTTTAGTTTGCCCTGGAATGGTGAGGAGTATAGCTAGGAGTAACTGGAGAATTCATGGGATTTTGTGTCTCGTCCAGATTGGAGGGATTCAGTGAATTCATCTTGGTAGCTAGGGTTAGGGTTCGGATTCACGAGAATGATGCTCACAATTTGATTATTCCTGTGGATTGGGCTTCCCAACATTTACTGAGGATGAAGGGTACCTTCACGATTGGAGTTAGCATGAGTGCATTGTGCATATACCCTAACATAAGGGTTCGTGTGTCAGGGACATTGTGGTCTTGGACCAAGGACTGAGAGTTCAGAGTCTGTGGGAGTGGTCCACTTCTGTATTTCGCTGCCAAATATCTGAACATAGCCACCATTCTATGCCTGGATCATGAGGTTTTGAAATGTACACGCTGTTAGGCCATAGGTGCTGAAATTTGGCTTTGGGTTATATCCGGTTTAGGATAAGCAGAAAAATGAGGGGTGTGTGGAGGTTCACTGTACTTTCAGTTAATCATTGTTCTTGGGCTTGTGATGTGTTTAAGGTGAGGAAAGGGAATCACCTCACTAACGTAATCCAGGACCTTGGGGATCACATTTTCAATTTTCCAGAGGTACTGTGTCAATTGTTTAAAGGATACTATGGGTGTGTAGATCCTTGCCTATTGGGATTTTAAATGAATTGGAATGTTTTGGTTGAACCTAAGCGTTCATTCTGGAGGGAGTGTTCCTCAGCAAGCCTTCAGGTCATACAGAGCCCTCCCTAAGGTAAGGATGGAGGATAGGGCTAGCATTGTGAGAAGTTTGAGTAATACCGTCATTTTATTTCTTCCTGGTTATCATATAACAAATTCTATCATTAAGCTTGTAGTTCACTTTAGGATAGGTATGAGGAAGTGTTTGTGGTGCCTATCTGAGGGAATTTCATTCATTGTGTCCATTTCCTGGTAGAGCCAAAGTTCGCACTTGCTGGATAGATAGAGTCAGGATTGGTAACTTGGCATTTTCAGGTGAGCCAGGGGTTTTATTTGTTTTTCAGATAAGCATTAGTATTCGGGATAGCCATAATGTCATTCTGAATGGGGTTATTTAGGGGTTGCGCCCTCTTGGCCTGTGGTTAAGCTGCCAGTCAGAGTCAAGAAAAATTCATGTTCAAGTGCCTCTCTGACGATTCCTTTGTATTTGCCATGGAGTTTTCCTGTGAGGGGCATGATTCAGATGAAGAACCTGCAGAGGATATCAAGGAGGTAGAGTGATGTTCATAATGTAACTTTGACACTGAGGGGAAGAGTTTCTATTCAGATCGTGTATGGGATCACTGTTGATTTTCTTGCGTATTCAGGTCTGATTTGCCCAGTTATGGTGAAGAGTATAGCAAGGAGTAAGTTGAGACGTAGTGGGGTTGTGGCTCTCCCTCTAGAATGGAGGGATTTGGTAAATTCAGCATGGTAAATAGGGTTCGGTTTAGGTTTCGTTAGAAATATAGTGACATTTTGATTATTCCTGTGGATAGGGCTTCCCAAAATATAGTGAGGATAAAGGATATTGACAGGATTGGAATTAGCACAAGTGTGCTGTGCATATACCCTAACTGATGGGTTCATGTGACAGGTTGATTGTGGGCTTCGGCCAAGGACTGGGAGTCCTGAGCCTGTGGAAGTGATACCCTTCTGTATTTCACTGCAAAATATATGGTAGTAGCCACCATTCTATTTCTTCATCAAGAGGTTTTGAAATGTGCTGTGTTTTAGAACTCCAGGGCCTGAAGGTGGCTTCAGGTTTGGTCAGGTTTAGGTTAAGTAGAAAAAGAGGGGTGTGATAAGGAATTACTTGTAGTTTCAGTCCATATTCATTGTTGAGCTTGGAGTTTTGGTTTAGGTGAGCCAAATAAATCACCTTGTTCACACAGTCTTGGTCCTTGGGGATGACGTTTTGAATTCTCCATGGGTAGTGTGTCAATTGTTCATAGGAGAATATGGGGGTGCAGATATCAGCCAATTGTGATCAAAACCCATTGGAATGATATGCTTGAACACTACCATTCAGGTTTGATGTAGTGTAACCTGAGCAACCCCCTTGGTCATAGGGAGTTCTCTATAGGGAGTGGGTGGAGTTTAGGGCTATCTTTGTAAGAAGCATGAGAAATATTGTCCTTTTATTAGTTCTTCATTATCGGTATAAGAATTTGTATCGTTAAGGTTACAGTTTGCTTTAGGATACAAAAGAGGAAGCATTTGTTGTGCCTGTCTGAGGGAATTGAGTCCATTGTGTATACATCCTCTTAGAGCCAAGTTAGCATTTGCTGGAGAAATAGCATCAGGTTGGGGAGTTTGGAATTTTCTGGGGAACCACATTTTTTTTTTTTTTGTCACATGAGTGTTGGTATTAGGATGAGCCATAGTGTTTTTCTACAAGGAGTTTGTTTTGGGTTGCACAGTCTTGCCCTGTGGTTAGGCTGCCAGTCAGAGTCCAGAAAATCGCAATTCCAAGTTGTGTTTTCATGATTCCTGTGTATTTGTCATGGAGTACTCTTTTCATGTGCATGATTAGGAGAAAGAACCTGGAAAGTGTATCATTGTGGTAGAGTTGGGGTCATAGTGTAAGGTTGACAGGGGGTGTAGTGTTTCCATTCTGACTGAGATGCATGTCGTTGTGGAATTTCTTGTGCCCTCAGGTTCAGTTTGCCCAGGAATGGTACGCAGTATAGCTAGGAGTAAATGGAGACTTTGTGAGGTTTAGCTTCTCCCTCCAGAAGGGAGGGATTTGGTAAATTCAGCACGGAAGCTAAGATTAGGGTTAGGATTCACGAGAATGATACTGACAATTTGATGATTCCTGTGCATTGTGCTTGCCAACATTTACTAAGGATGAAGGGTACCATCTTGATTGGAGTTAGCAGAAGTGCATTGTGCATATACCCTAGTACAAGAGTTCATGTGTCAGGGACATTGTGGTCTTGGCCCAAGGACTGTGAGTTCTGTGTCTGTGGGAGTGGTCCAATTCTGTATTTCCCTGCCAAATATATGAACATAGCCACCATTCTATTTTTTGATCACGACGTTTGGAAATGTGCACACTATTAGGTCTCAGGTGCTGTAATTTGGCTTTAGGGTATATCCAGTTTAGGATAAGCAAAAAAAAGAGGAGCATGTCAGAGAGTCACTTGTACTTTCAGTTAATCTTTGTTGTTGGATTTGTGGTATGTTTAAGGTGAGGAAAGGGAATCGCCTCATTGAGATAATCCAGGCCCTTGGGGATCACGTTTTCAATTTTCCTTGGGTAGTGTGTCAATTTTTTAAAGGTACAGTTGGTGTGTAGATCTTTGCCTATTGGGATTCGAAATGGATTGGAATGTTTTGGTTGAACCTAAGCATTCATGTTAGAGGGTGGGTTCCTCAGCAAGCCTTCAGGTCTAGGGAGCCCTCGCTAGGGTGACGATGGAGGATAGGGTTTGCGTTGTGAGAAGATTGAGGAATACAGTCACTTTATTTCTTCCTGGTTATCGTATAATTAATTCTATCATTAAGGTTACAGTTCTCTTTAGGATAGGTATGAGGAAGTGTTTGTGATGCCTATCTGAGGGAATTTGATTCATTGTGTCCATTTCCTGGTAGAGCCAAAGTTCACATTTGTTGGATAGATAGTGTCAGGTTTGGTAACTTGAAATTTTAAGGTGATCCAGGTTTGTTATATTTTTTTAGATGAGCGTTAGTATTCGGGATAGCCATAGTGTCGTTCTGATTTTTGTTATATATGGGTTGCGCCCTCTTGCCCTGTGGTTAGGCTGCCTGTCAGAGTCAAGAAAAATGCATGTCCAAGTGCTGCTCCAACGATTCCTGTGTATTTTCCATGGAGTTTTCTTGTCATGGACATGTTACGGAGGAAGAACCTGCAGAGGGTGTCAAGGAGGTAGAGTGATGTTCATAGTGCAAGTTTCACACGAGGTGAAGGGTTTCCATTCAGATCGAGTATGGGATCACTGTTGATTTTCTTGTGTATTCAGGTGTGATTTGCCCAGTTATGGTGCAGAGTAAAGGTAGGAGTGAGTAGAGACATAGTGGGGTTGTGGCTCTCCCTCCAGAATGGAGGGATATGGTAAATTCAGCATGGTAGCTAGGGTTAGGGTTAGGATTCGTTAGAAAGATACTGATGTTTTGATTATTCCTCTGGATTGCGCTTCCCAAAATATGGTGAGGATAAAGGATACTGTCAGGATTGGAGTTAGCATGAGTGTGCTGTGTATTTACCCTAACCTATGGGATCATTTGTCAGGGTGATTGTGGGCTTCATTCAATGACTGGGATTTCTGACTCTGTGGGAGTGATACTCTTATGTATTTCATTGCAAAGGGTCTCATTTTTTTGTAGCTCAGGCTGGCTCTGAGCTCACTATGTAGCCCAGGCAAGCCTCAAACTCAACAGTCCTCCTCTCTCTGTCTCCTGAGTGCTGGGATTATAGGTGTGAGCCCGCATGCCCGGCACTGTGGTATGTGGTATTGATTGCAGTTCGGGGTGATTCTCCATGCTCAGCATTGTACATGATTACCAGGGATCAAACTCAGGACCTTGTGTTTGCGAGACAGGCGCCGGAACCACTGAGCTAACCTTCCAGCTCCACCATTCTATTTCCTGATCAAGAGGTTTTGAAATGTCCTGGGTATTAGACCTCCAGTGCCTGAAGGTAGCTTCAGGATTGGTCAGGTTTAGGTTAATCAGAAAAAAGAGGTGTGTGATGAAGAATCACTTGCAGTTTCAGTCCATTTTCATTGTTGGCTTGGGGTTTGGGTTCAGGTCAGCCAATAAATCACCTCTTTGACACAGTCTGGGCTCCTGGGGATCACATTTTCAATTCTCCATGGGTAGTGTGTCAATTGTTCAAGGGAAAACATGGGGGCATACATATCCGCCAAATGGGATCAAAACGCATTGGAATATTTTGCTTGGACATTATCATTCATGTTTGAGGTAGTGTTACCTGAGTAAACCCCTTGGGCTTAGGGAGCCCTCTATAGGGTGTGGGTGTATTTTAGGGCTAACTTAGTGAGAAATACTGTGCTTTTATTAATTATTTGTTATCAGTTAAGTATTTGTATCATAAAGGTGACAGTTCGCTTTAGGATAGATATGAGGAAGTGTTTGTTGTGCCTGTCTGAGGGAATTTGGTCCATTGTGTCCACTTCCTGTTAGAGCCAAACTTAGCATTTGCTGGATAGATAGGATCAGGTAGGGTATCTTGGAATTTTCTGGTGAACCACATGTTTTTTTTTTTTTTTTTTTTTTTTTTTTTTTTTTTTTTTTTTTTTTTTTTTTTTTTTTTTTTTTTTTTTTTTTTTTTTTTTTTTTTTTTTTTTTTTTTTTTTTTTTTTTTTTTTTTTTTTTTTTTTTTTTTTTGTCAGATGAGTGTTGCTATTTGGGTGAGCCATAGTGTTTGTGTGAATGGAGTTGTTTTTGGGATGGGCAGTCTTGCCCCATCATTAGTCTGCCAGTCAGTGTCCAGAAAATCGCAAGTCTAGGTGGAGTTTTTATGATTCCTGTGTATTTGTCGTGCAGTTCTCTTTTCAGGCGCATGACTAGGAGTAAGAACCTGGGGAGTGTATTTTTACATTAGAGTTGGGTTTATAATATAAAGTTTACAGGTGGTGTACGGTTTCCATTGTGATCGAGAGGCATATCGCTGTTGAATTCCTTGCATCCTCAGGTTCATTTTGCCCAGGAATGGAGAGGAGTATAGATAGGTAGGAGTAACTGGAGAATTCCTTGGATTTTGAGTACCCACTCAGAACTGAATATTTGATTATTCCTGTGGATTGGACTTAACAAAATTTAGGGTGGATGAAGGGTACCATTATGACTGGAGTTAGCATGAGTCCATTGTGCATATACCCTAATATAAGGATTTATGTGTCAGGGACATTGTGGTCTTGGACCAAGGACTGTGAATTCTGAGTCTGCGGGAGTGGACCACTTCTGTATTTCCCTGCCAAATAGAAGAACATAGCCTCCATTCTATTTTTTTTTTTTTTTTTTTTTTTTTTCTTTTTGGAGACAGGGTCTCGCTTTGGAGTTCAGGCTGGCCCTGAGCTCATTATGGTGCCCAGGCAAGTCGCGGCAAACTCAGCAATCCTCCTGTCTCCGCCTCCCGAGTGCTGGGATGACAGGTGTGAGCCACCATGTCCCGCATTGTGGTATGCGGTGTTGATTGTTGGTGGGAGTGTCTCCATGCCCAGCATTATATGTGGTTACCAGGGACCTAACTCAGGTCCTTGTGATTTCAAGGCAGGCGCCAGAACCACTGAGCTAACCCTCTGGCCCTACCATTCTATTTCTTGATCACAAGGTTTTGAAATGTACACGCTGTTAGGCCTCAGGTGCTGAAATTTGGCTTTGGGGTATATCCGGTTTAGGACAAGCAGAAAAAAGAGGGGCATGTTGAAGATTCAATTGTAATTTAATTTAATCTTCATTGTTGGTCTTGCGGTTTGTTTAAGGTGAGGAAAGGGAATCACGTCGTTGAGATAATCCAGGCCCATGGGGATCATGTTTTTAATTTTCCAGAGGTAGTGTGTCAATTTTTTAAAGGATATTATGCGTGTCTAGATCCTTGCCTATTGGGATTCGCAATGGATTGGAATGTTTTGGTTGAGACTAAGTATTCATGTTGAAGGGAGTGTTCCTCAACAAACCGTCAGGATGTAGGGAGCCCTCCCTAGGGTGAGAAGGGAGGATAGGGCTAGCGTTGTGAGAAGTTTGAGGAATAACATCGTTTTCTCTCCTCCTGATTATCCTACAACAATTTCTATCACTAACGTTACTGTTCATTTTAGGTTAGGTATGAGGAACTGTTTGTGGTACCTTTCTGAGGGAATTTGATTCATTGTGTCCATTTCCTGGTAGAGCCAATGTTTGCATTTGCTGAATAGATAGCATCAGGTTTGGTAACTTGAAATTTTCAGGTGACCCAGGTGTGTTTTCTTTTTTTCAGATGAGCGTTAGTATTCTGGATAGCCATAGTGTCGTTCTGAATGGGGTTATTTATGGGTGGCATCATCTTGACCTGTGGTTAAGAATTGAGAAAAATGCATGTCCAAGTGCTGCTCCAATGATTCCTGTGTATTTGCCATGCAGTTTTCTTGTCAGGGGCATGTTTCAGAGGAAGAACCTGCAGAGGGTATCAAGGAGGTAGAGTGATGTTCACAGTGTATGTTTCACAGGAGGGGAAGTATCTCCATTCAGATCAAGTATGGGATCACTTGATTTTATTGTGTATTCAGGTTCGATTTGCCCAATTATGGTGAAGAGTACAGCTAGGAGTGAGTTGAGACATAGTGGGGTTGTGGCTCTCCCTCCAGAATGGAGGGATTTGGTAAATTCATCACGGTAGCTAGGGTTAGGGTTAGGATTCGTTAGAAAGATACTGACATTTTGATTACTTATGTGGATTGGGCTTCCCAAAATATAGTGAGGATAAAGTATACTGTCAGGATTGGAATTAGCACTAGTGTGCTGTACATATACCCTAACGTATGGCTTCATGTGTCAGGGTGATTGTGGGCTTCGGCCAGGGTCTGGGAGTTCTGAGTCTGTGGGAGTGATACGCTTCTGTTTTTCATTGCAAAATATATGGTAGTAGCCTCCATTCTATTTCTCCATCAAGAGTTTTTGAAATGTCCTGTGTACTAGACCTCCAGTGCCTGAAGGTGGCTTCTGGGTTGCTCAGGCTTACATTAAACAGAAAAAAGAGGGGTTTGATGAAGAATCACTAGTAGTTTCAGTCCATATTCATTGTTGGGATTGGGGTTTGGGTTTAGGTGAGCCAATAAATCACCTCGTTGACACAGTCTGGGTTCCTGGGGTGCATGTTTTCAATTCTCCATGGGTAGTATGTCAATTGTTCATAGGAGAATATGGTGGTGTAGATATCTGCCAATTGGGATAAAAATGCATTGCAATTATTTGCTTGAACATTACCATTCAGGTTTGAGTAACCTGAGTAACCGCCTGGGTCTTAGGAAGCCCTCTGTAGTGTGTGGGTGGAGTTTAGGGCTAGCTATTTGAGAAGGGTAAGAAATACTCTCCTTTCATTAGTTCTTGGTTATCTTTATAAGAATTTGTATCGTTAAGGTGACAGTTCACTTTGGGATAGATATGAGGAAGCATTTGTTTTGCCTGTCTGAGTGATTTTGGTCCATTATGTCCACTTTCTGTTAGAGACAAATTTAGCGTTTGCTGGATAGATAGCGTCAGGTAGGGTATCTTGGAATTTTCTGGTGAACCACATGGTTTTTTTTGTCAGATGAGAGTTGGTATTCGGGTGAGACATAGTGTTTTTGTGAATGGAGTTGTTTTTGTGATGCACAGTCTTGCCCTGCGGTTAGGCTGCCAGTAAGAGTCCAGAAAAATCACAAGTGCAAGTGGTGTTTTCATGATTCCTGTGTATTTTTTGTGGAGTTCTCTTTTCAAGGTCATGACTAGGAGAAAGAAGCTGCATGTGGTGTATCTTTGCGGTAGACATGTGGTCATAGTGTAAGGTTGACAGGTGTTGTACGATTTCCATTCTGATCGAGTTGCATGTCGCTGTGGAATTTCTTGCATCGTCAGGTGCAGTTTGCCCAGGAATGGTGAAGAGTACAGCTAGGAGTAACTGGAGAATTCGTGAGATTTTGCATCTCCCTCCAGAATGGAGGTATTTGGTAAATTCAGCATGGTAGCTAGGCTTAGGGTTAGGATTCGTGAGAATGATACTGACAATTTGATTATTCCTGGAGATTGCACTTCCCAACATTTAGTGAGGATGAAGGGTACCGTCATGATGGGAGTTACCACGAGTGAATTGTGCATATACCCTAATATAAGGGTTCATGTGTCAAGGACATGGTGGTCTTCTCCTAAGGACTGTGAGTTCTGAGTCTGTGGGAGTGGTTCACTTCTGTATTTCCCAGCCAAATATATGAACATAGCCACTATTCTATTTCTTGATCATGAGGTTTTGAAATGTACACGGTGTTAGGCCTCAGGTGCTGAAATTTGGCTTTGGGGTATATCTGGTTTGGGATAAGCAGAAAAAAAGAGGGGTGTGTTGGAGTTGCACTTGTACTTTCAGTTAATCTCCGTTGTTGGGCTTGCAGTTTGTTTAAGGTGAGGAGAGGGATTCGCTCGTTGACATAACCCAGGCCCATGGGGATCACATTTTCAATTTTCCAGGGGTAGGGTGTCAATTGTTTAAAGGACACTATGGGTGTGTAATTCTCTACCTATTTGGATTTGAAATGTGTTGGAATGTTTTGGTTGAACCTAAGCATTCATGTTGGAGGGAGTGTTCCTCAGCAAGGCTTCAGGTGGTAGGGAGCCCTCCCTAGGGTGTGGATCGAGGATAGGACTATCATTGTGCTAATTTTGAGGCATACTGTCCTTTTATTTCTTCCTGGTTATCCTATAACACATTCTATCAATAAGGTTACAGTTCAGTTTAGGATAGGTATGAGGAAGTTTTTTTTGGTGCCTATCTGAGGGAATTTGATTAATTGTATCTATTTCCTGGTAGAGCAAATGTTCGCATTTGCTGGATAGATAGTGTCAGGTTTCATAACTTGAAATTTTCAGGTTACCCCGCTTTGTTTTTGTTTTTGTTTTTCAGATGAGGGTTAGTATTCTGGATAGCCATAGTGTCATGAATGTGGTTATTTATGGGTTGCGCCCTCTTGCCCTGTGTATAGGCTGCCAGTCTGAGTGGAGAGAAATGCATTTTACATGTGCTGCTCCGACGATTCCAGTGTATTTGCCATGGAGTTTTCTTGTCAGGGGCATGATACAGAAGAAGAACCTGCAGAGGGTATCAAGGATGTAGAGTGATGTTCATAGTGAAAGGTTCATAGGAGGGAAAGGGTTTCTTTTCAGATCGAGTATGGGATCACTGTTGATTTTCTTGCAAATTCAGGTGTGATTTGCCCAGTTATGGTGAAGAGTAAAGCTAGGAGGGAGTTGAGACTTAGTGGGGTTGTGGCTCTCCCTCCAGAAAGGAGGGATTTGGTATATTCAGCGTGGTCACTAGGGTTAGGGTTAGGATTCGTTAGAAAGATACTGACATTTTGATTATTCTTGTGGATTGGGCTTCCCATAATATAGTGAGGATAAAGGATACTGTCAGGATTGGTGTTAGCACTAGTGTTCTGTGCATATACCCTAATGTATAGGTTCATGTGTCATGCTGATTGTGGGCTTCAGCCAAGGACTGGGAGTTCTGAGTCTGTGGGAGTGATACACGTATTTCATTGCAAATATATAGTACTAACCACCATTCTATTTCTTGGTCAAGAGGTTTTGAAATGTCCTGGGTGTTAGAACTCCAGTGCCTGAAGGTGGCTTCTGGGTTGCTCAAGATTATGTTAAGGAGAAAAAAAAGGGGGTGTGATGAAGAATCACTTGTAGTTTTAGTCCATATTCATTGTTGGGCTTGGGGTTTGGGTTTAGGTGAGCCAATAAATCACCTTGTTCACACAGTCCGGATTCCTGGGGATCATGTTTTCAATTCTCCATGGGTAGTGGTCAATTTTTCCAAGGAGAACAGGGGGTGTAGATATCCACTATTTGGAATCAAAACGCATTGGAATAGTTTGCTTGAACATTACCATTCAGGTTTGAGGTAGCATAACCCGAGTAACCCCCTGGGTCTTAGGGAGCCCTCTGTAGGGTGTGGCTGGAGTTTAGGGCTATCTTTGTAAGAAGGGTGAGAAATAATGTCTTTTTATTAGTTCTTGGTTATCGGTATAAGAACTTGTATCTTTACGTTGACAGTTCACTTTAGGATAGATATGAGGAAGTGTTTATTATGCCCTTATGAGGGAATTTGGTCCATTGTGTCCACTTCCTGTTAGAGCCAAACTTAACGTTTGCTGGATAGATAGCATCAGATAGAGTATCTTGGAATTTTATGGTGAACCACATGTTTTTTTTTTTTTTTTTTTTTTTTTTTTTTTTTTTTTTTTTTTTTTTTTTTTTTTTTTTTTTTTTTTTTTTTGTCAGATGAGCATTGTTATTCGGGTGAGCCATTGTGTTTTTGGAAATGGAGTTGTTTTTGGGATGGGCATACTTGCCCTGTGGTTAGGCTGCCAATAAGAGTCCAGAAAATCACAAGTGCAAGTGGTGTTTTCATGATTCCTGTGTATTTTTCATGGAGTTCTTTTTTCAGGGTCATGAGTAGGAGAAAGAAGCTGCAGCGTGTATCTTTGTGGTAGACTTGTGGTCATAGTGTAAGGTTGACAGGTGTTGTACGGTTTCCATTCTGATCGAGTTGCATGTCGCTGTGGAATTTCTTGCATCATCAGGTGCAGTTTGCCCAGCAGTGGTGAAGAGTACAGCTAGGAGTAACTGGAGAATTCGTGGGATTTTGCATCTCCCTCCAGAATGGAGGGATTTGGTAAATTCAGTACGGTAGCTAGAGTTAGGGTTAGGATTCGTGAGAATGATACTGACAATTTGATTATTTCTGGAGATTGCGCTTCCCAACATTTAGTGAGGATGAAGGGTACCGTCATGATGGGAGTTACCACGAGTTAATTGTGCACATACCCTAACATAAGGGTTCGTGTGTCAGGGACATGGTGGTCTTCGCCCAAGGACTGTGAGTTCTGAGTCTGTGGGAGTGGTCCACTTCTGTATTTCCAGCCAAATATATTAACATAGCCACTATTCTATTTCTTGATCACGAGGTTTTGAAATGTACACGGTGTTAGGCTTCAGGTGCCAAAATTTGGCTTTGGGGTATATCAGGTTTAGGATAAGCAGAAAAAAGGAGGGGCGTGTTGGAGTTGCACTTGTACTTTCAGTTAATCTTCGTTGTTGGGCTTGCAGTTTGTTTAAGGTGAGGAAAGGGAATCACCTTGTCGACATAATCCAGGCCCATGGGGATCACGTTTTCAATTTTCCAGGGGTAGTGTGTCAATTGTTTAAAGAATACTATGGGTGTGTAGATCCATACCTATTGGGATTTGAAATGGATTGGAATGTTTCGGTTGAACCTAAGCATTCATGTTGGAGGGAGTGTTCCTCACCAAGCCTTCAGGTCTTAGGGAGCCCTCCCTAGTGTGAGGATGGAGGATAGGGCTAGCGTTGTGAGAAGTTTGAGGAATACCGTCATTTCATTTCTTCCTGGTTATCCTATAATTCTATCATTATGGTTACCATTCACTTTAGGATAGGTAAGAGGAAGTGTTTGTGGTTCCGATCTGAGGGAATTGGGTTCATTGTGTCCATTTCCTTGTAGCGCCAACATTGACATTTGCTGGATAGATAGCGACAGTTTTGTTAACTTGAAATTTTCAGGAGACCCAGGTGTGTTATTCTTTTTTTTTTTTTTCAGATGAGCATCAGTATTCGGGATAGCCATAGTGTCGTTGTGAATGGGGTTATTTATGGGTTGTACTCTCTTGCCCTGTGGTTACGCTGCCAGTCAGAGTGGAGAAAATCTCATGTAAAGTGCTGCTCTGATGAATCCTGTTTATTAGCTATGGAGTTTTCTTCTCATGGGCATGATGCAGAGGAAGAACCTGCAGAGTGTAGCAAGGAGGTAGAGTGATTTTCATAGTGTAAATTTCACAGAAGGGGATGGGTCTCCATTCAGGTCGAGTATGGGATCACTGTTGATGTTCTTGCGTATTCAGGTTCGATTTGCCCAGTTATGGTGAAGAGTACAGCTAGGAGTGAGTTAAGACATAGTGGGGTTGTGGCTCTCCCTCCAGAATGGAGGGATTTGGTAAAATCACCATGGTAACTAGGGTTAGGATTAGGATTCGTTAGAAAGAGACTGACATTTTGATTATTCCTGTGGATGGCGCTTCCCAAAATATAGTGAGGATAATGCATACTGTCAGGATTGGTGTTAGCACGAGTGTGCTGTGCATATACCCTAACGTATGGGTTCATGTTTCATGTTGATTGTGGGCTTCGGCCAAGGACTGGGAGGTTCTGAGTCTGTGGAACTGATACACTTCTGCATTTCATTGCCAAATATATAGTAGTAGCCACCATTCTATTTCTTGATGAAGAGGTTTTGAAATGTCCTGCGTGTTAAACCTCCAGTGCCTGAAGGTGGCTTAGGGTTGGTCAGGTTTACATTAAGCAGAAAAAAGACGGGTGTGATGAAGAATCACTTGTAGTTTCAGTCCACATTCATTGTTGGGCTTGGGGTTTGGGTTTAGGTGAGCCAATAAATCACCTCGTTGACATAGTCTGATTCCTTGGGATCACATTTTTAATTCTCCATGGCTAGTATGTCGATTGTTCAAAGGAGAACATGGGGGTTTAGATATCCTCCAATTGGGATCAAAACACATGGCTATAGTTTACTTGAACATTACCATTCAGGTTTGAGGTAGTGTAAACTGAGTAACCCCTAGGTCTTAGGGAGCCCTCTCTAGGGTGTGCGTGGAGTTTAGGGCTAGCTTTGTGAGAAGGGTGAGAAATACTATCCTTGTATTACTTCTCGGTAATCAGTATAAGAATTTGTATCGTTAATTTGATAGTTCACTTTAGGATAGCTATGAGGAAGTGATGCTGTGCCTGTCTGAGGGAAATTGGTCCATTGTGTTCACTTCTTGTTAGAGCCAAACTTAGCGTTTGCTGGATAGATAGCATCAGATAGGCTATTGTGCAATTTTCTGGTGAACCACATGTTTTTTTTTTTTTTTTCCTTTGGTTTTTTGTCAGATGAGCGTTGGTATTTGGGTGAGCCATAGATTTTTTTTTTTTTTTTTTTTTTTTTTTTTGTGAATGAAGTTGTTTTTGGGATGTGCTGTCTTGCCCTTTGGTTAGGCTGCCAGTAAGAGACCAGAAAATTGCAAGTCCAAGTGGAGTTTTCATCATTCCTGTGTATTGGTCGTGGAGTTCTCTTTTCAGTGGCATGATTAGGAAAAGGAACCTGGAGAGTGTATCTTTGCTGTAGAGTTGTGGTCATAGTGTAAGGTTGACAGGTGGTGTACGGTTTCCATTCTGATCGAGACGCATGTTGCTGTGGAATTTCTTGCATCATCAGGTGCAGTTTGCCCAGGAGTGGTGAAGAGTACAGCTAGGAGTAACTGGAGAATTCGTGAGATTTTGCATCTCCCTCCAGAATGGAGGGATTTGGTAAATTCAGCATGGTAGCTAGGGTTAGGGTTAGGATTCATGGGAAGGATACTGACAATTTGATTATTCCAGTTGATTTGGCTTCCCAACATTTAGTGAGGATGAAGGGTACTGTCACAATTGGAGTTAGCACGAGTGCATTGTGCATATACCCCAATATAAGGGTTCATATGTCAGGGACATTGTGGTCTTCTCCCAAGGACTGTGGGTTCTGAGTCTGTGGGACTGGTCCACTTCTGTATTTCCCAGCCAAATATATGAACATAGCCACCATTCTATTTCTTGATCACGAGGTTTTGAAATGTAGGCCTAAGGTGGTGAAATTTGGCTTTTTGCTATATCCGGTTTAGGATAAGCAGAAAAAAGTGGGGCCTGTTGGAGATTCATTTGTACTTTCAGGTAATGTTTGTTGTTGGGCTTGTGGTTTGTTAAAGGCAAGGAAAGGGATTCACCTCACTGACATAGTCCAGACCCATGGGAATCACGTTTTTGATTTTCCAGGGGTAGGGTGTCAATTGTTTGAAGGATACTATGGGTGTGTATATCTCTGCCTATTGGGATTCAAAATGGATTGGAAGTTTGGGTTAAACCTAAGCATTCATTTTGGAGGTAGTGTTCCTCAGCAATCCTTCAGGTCATAGGGAGCCCTCGCTATGGTGAGGATGGAGGATAGGGCTTGTGTTGTGAGAAGTTTGAGGAATACCATCCTTTTGTTTCTTCCTGTTTATCCTTTAACGAATTCTACCATTAAGGTTAGAGTTCAATTTAGGATACGTATGAGGAATTGTTTGTGGTGCCTATCTGAGGGAATTTCATTCATTGTGTCCATTTCCTGGTAGAGCCAAGGTTCGCATTTGCTTCATAGATAGCGTCAGTTTTGGTATCTTGAAACTTTCAGGTGACCCAGGTGTGTTATTTTTTCTCAGATGAGCATTTATATTCCGGATAGCCATAGTGTTGTTCTAAATGGGGTTATTTATGGGTTGCCCCCTCTTGCCCTGTTTAGGCTGCCAGTCAGAGTCGAGAAAAGTGCATGTCCAAGTGCTGCTCCGACGATTCCTGTGTATTTGCCATGGAGTTTTCTTGGCATGGGCATGATTCAGAGGAAGAACCTGCAGAGGGTATCAGTGAGGTAGAATGATGTTCATAGTTTAAGTTTCACAGGAGGGGAAGGGTCTCCATTCAGACCGTGTATGGAATCACTGTTGATTTTCTTGTGTATTCAGGTGTGATTTGCCCAGTTATGGTGAAAAGTATAGCTAGGAGTGAGTTGAGATGTAGTGGGGATGTGGCTCTCACTCCAGAATGGATTAATTTGGTAAATTCAGCATCGTAGCTAGGGTTAGGGTTAGGATTCATAAAAAAGTTACTGAAATTTTGATTATTCCTGTGGATTGCAATTCCCAAAATATAGTGAGGATAAAGGATACTGTCAGCATTGGAGTTAGCACAAGTGTGCTCTGCATATACCCTAACGTATGGGCTCATGTGTCAGGTGATTTTTAGGCTTCAGCCAAGGCCTGGGAGTTCTGAGTTTGTGGGAGTGATACACTTGTGTATTTCATTGCAAAATATATGGCAGTAGCCACTATTCTATTTCTTGGTCCAGAGGTTTTGAAATGTCCTGGGTGTTAGAGCTCCAGGGCCTGAAGGTGGCTTCAGGGTTGGTCAGGATTACATTAAGCAGAAAAAAGAGGGGTGTGATGAAGAATCACTTGTAGTTTCAGTCCATATTCATTGTTGGGCTTGGGGTTTGGGTTTAGGTGACCCTCATTGACACAGCCTGTGTTCCTGTGAGCACGTTTTCAATTCTCCATGGTTAGTGTGTCAATTGTTCAAAGGAGAACATGGGTGTGTAGATATCCACCAAATGGGATCAAAACGCATTGGAATAGTTTACTTGACCATTACCATTCAGCTTTGAGGTAGTGTAACCTGAGTAAGACACTGGGTCTTAGAGCCCTCTGTAGGGTGTTGGTGTTTAGGGCTAGCATTATGAGAAGGGTGAGAAATATTGTCCTTTTACTAGTTCTTGGTTGTCGTTATAAGAATTGGTATCGTTAATGTGACAGTTCACTTTAGGATAGATATGAGGAAGCATTTATTGTGCCTTTTTGAGTGAATTTGGTCCATTGTGTCCCCTTCCTGTTAGAGCCAAACTTAGCGTTTGATGGATAAATAGCGTCAGGTATGGTATCTTGGAATTTTCTGGTGAACCACATGTGTATTTTTGTCGGTTGAACGTTGGTATTCGGGTGAGCCATAGTGTTTTTGTGAATGGAGTTGTTTTTCACATGCACAGTCTTGCCCTGTGGTTAGGCTGCCAGTTAGAGTCCAGAAAATCGCAAATCCAAGTAGTGTTTTCATGATTCCTGTGTATTTGTCTTGGAGTTCTCTGTACAGGGGCATGATTAGGATAAAGAACCTCGAGAGTGTATCTTTGCAGTAGAGTTGTGGTCATAGTATAAGGTTGATAGGTGATGCACTGTATCCATTCTGCTCGAGAGGCATATTGCTGTGGAATTTCTTGCATACTTAGCGTCAGATTGCCCCAGAATGGTGAGGATTATACCTAGGAGTACCTGGAGACTTCATGGGATTTTGCATCTCCCTCCAGAATGGAGGTATTTGGTAAATTCAGAATGGTATCTAGGCTTAGGTTTAGAATTCGCGAGAATTATACTGACAATTTGATTATTCCTGTGCATTGGACTTCCAAACATTTTATGAGAATGAAGAGTACCATTACGATTGAAGTTAGCACGAGTGCATTGTGCATATACCCTATTATAAGCATTCATGTGTCAGGGACATTGAGTTCATGGCCCCAGGACTGTGAGTTCTGAGTCTTTGGGAGTGGTCCACTTCTGTATTTCCTTGCCAAATATATGAACATAGCCAACATTCTATTTTTTGATCATGAGGATTTGAAATGTATACAGTGTTAGCCCTCAGGGGCCGTAATTTGGCTTTTTCGTATATCCGGTTTATGATAAACACAAAAAAACAGGGGCGTGTTGGAGAGTCACTTGTACTTTCAGTTAATCTTCATTGTTGGGCTTGCGGTTTGTTTAAGGTGAGGAAAAGGAATCTCCTCGGTGACATAATCCAGGCCCATGGGGATCACGTGTTCAATTTTCCAGGGGTAGTGTGTCAATTGTTTAAAGGATACTATGCGTGTGTAGATCCCTGCCTATTGGGATTCGAAATGGATTGGAATGTTTTCCTTGAACCTAAGAATTCATTTTGGAGGCAGTGTTCCTCAGCAAGCATTCAGGTCAGAGGGAGACCTCCCATGGGTGAGAATGGAGGATAGGGCTAGCATTGTGAGAAGTTTGAGGAATACAGTCATTTTATTTCTTCCTGGTTATCCTATAACAAATTCTATCATTACAGTTACAGTTCACTTAAGGATAGGTATGAGGAAGTTTTGGTGGTGCATATCTGAGGGAATTTGATTCACTGTGTCCATTTCCTGATAGAGCCAACGTTCGCATTTGCTGGATAGATAGCGTCAGGTTTGGTAACTTGAAATTTACAGGTGACCCAGTTGTTTTATTTTTTTTTTCAGATGAGCATTAGTATTCGAGATAGCCATTCTGAAAGGGGTCATTCTGAAAGGGGTTATTTATGGGTTGTGCCCTCTTGCCCTGTGTTCAGCCTGCCAGTCAGAGTCGAGAAAAATGCATATCCAAGTGCTGCTCCAAGGATTCCTGTGTATTTGCCATGGAGTTTTCTTGGCAGGGGCATGATTCAGAAGGACAACCTGCAGAGGGTATCAAGGAGGTAGAGTGATATTCATAGAGTAAGTTTCACAGGAGGGGAATGGTTTCCATTCGGATTGGGTATGGGGTCACTGTGGATTTTCTTGTGTATTCAGGTTCCATTTGCCCAGTTGTGGTGAAGAGTACAGCTAGGAGTGAGTTGAGACGTAGTAGGGTTGTGGCTCTCACTCCAGAATGGAGGTATTTGGTAAATTCAGCATGGTAGCTAGGGATAGGGTTAGAATTTGTTAGAAAGATACTGACATGTTGATTATTCCTGTGGAATGTGTTTCCCAAAATATAGTGAGGATAAAAAATAATGTCTGTATTGGAATTAGCACGAGTGTGCTGTGCACATATCCTAATGTATGGGTTCATGTGTCAGGGTGATTGTGGGCTTCGGCCAAAGACTGGGAGTTCTGAGTCTGAGGGAGTGATACACTTCTGTATTTCATTGCAAAATATATGGTAGTAGCCACCATTGTATTTCTCAATCAAAAGGTTTTGAAATGTCCTGGATGTTAGACCTCCAGTGCCTGAAGGTGGCTTCAGGGTTGGTCAGGTTTATGTTAAGCAGAAAAAAGAGGGATGTGATGTAGAATCACTTGTAGTTTCAGTCCATATTCATTGTTGGGTTTGGAGTTTGGGTTTAGGTGAACCAAGAAATCACTTCGTTAACACAGTCTTGGTTCCTGGGGATCACATTTTCCATAATCCATGGGGTAGTTTGTCAATTGTTCAAAGGAGAATACGGCGGTGTGGATATCCACCAATTGGGATCAAAATGCATTGTAATAGTTTGCTTGAACCTTACCATTCAGGTTTGAGGTAGTGTAACCTGAGTAACCCCTGGGTCTTTGGGAGCCCTCTGTAGGGTTTGGGTGGGGTTTAGGGCTAGCTTTGTGAGAAGGGTGAGAAATAATGTCCTTTTATTACTTCTTGGTTAATAGTATAAGAATTTATTATTAATGTGACAGTTCGCTTTAGGATAGATATGAGGAAGCATTTGTTGTGCCTGTCTGAGGGAATTTGTTCCATTGTGTCCACTTTCTGTTAGAGCCAACTTCAGCGTTTATTGGATAGATAGCGTCAGGTAGGGTATCTTAGAATTTACTGGTGAAACACATTTGCTTTTTTTGTCAGACGAGCATTTGTATTCACGTGAGCCATAGTGTTTTTGTGAATGGAGTTGTTTTTGGGATGAGCAGTCTTGCCCTGTGGTTAGGCTGCCAGTCAGAGTAAATAAAATCGCAAGTGCAAGTGGTGTTTTCATGATTCCTATGTATTTGTCATGGAGTTCTCTTTTCAGGGGCATGATTATGAGAAAAACCTGGAGAGTGTATCTTTTCGGTGGAGTAGGGGTCATAGTGTAAGTTTAACAGGTGGTGTATGGATTCCATTCAAATCGAGAAGCATGTTGCTGTGGAATTTCTTGCATCCTCAAGTTCAGTTTGTGCAGGAATGCTGAGGAGTATAGTAGGAGTAACTGGAGTCTTTGTGGGATTTTGCGTCTCCCTCCAGAATGGAGGGATTTGGTAAGTTAAGCACGGTAGCTAGGGTTAGGGTTAGGATTATCAAGAATGATACTGACAATTTGATTATTCCTGTGGATTGAGCTTCCCAACATTTAGTGAGGATGAAGGGTACCGTCTTGATTGGAGTTAGCACAAGTGCATTGTGCATATACCCTAATATAAGGGTTCATGTGTCAGGGACATTGTGGTCTTGGTTCAAGGCCTGTGAGTTCTGAGTGTGTGGGAGTGGTCCACTTCTGTATTTCCCTGAAAAGTATATGCACATAGTCACAATTCTATTTCTTGATCACGAGGTTTGGAAATGTGCACACTTTTAGGCCTCAGGTGCTGAAATTTGGCTTTGGGGTATGTCCGGTTTAGGAAAAGCAGAAAAACAGAGGATTGTGTTGGAGATTCACTTGTACTTTCAGTTAATCTTCAATGTTGGACTTGCAGTTTGTTTAAGGTGAGGAAAGGCAATGTCCTCAATGACATAATCTGGGCCCATGGGGATCATGTTTTCAATTTTCCATGGGTAGTGTGTCAGTTGTTTAAAGGATACTATGGGTGTGTAGATCCCTGCCTATGGGGATTCGAAATGGATTGGAATGTTTTGGTTGAACCTAATCATTCATGTAGGAGGGAGTATTCCTCTGCAAGACTTCAGGCCTTAGGGAGCCCTCCCTAGGGTGAGGATGGAGGAAAGGGTAGCTTTGTGAGAAATTTGAGGAATACAGTTGTTTTATTTCTTCCTGGTTATCCTATAACAAATTCTATCATTAAGGTTAGAGTTCACTTTAGAATAGGTATGAGGATGTGTTTTTGTGCCTATATGAGGGTATTTGATTCACTGTGTTCATTTCCTGTTAGAGCCAATGTTCACATTTGTTGGATAGATGCCATCACGTTTGGTAACTTGAAATTTTCAGGTGACCCAGGGGTGTTATTTTTTTTTTCAGATGAGCGTTAGTATTCGGGATAGCCATAGTGTCGTTCTAAATGGGATTATTAATGGGTTGCACCCTCTTGCCCTCTGGATAGGCTGCCAGTCAGAGTTGAGAAAAATGCATGCCCATGTGCTGCTCCGATGATTCCTGTGTATTTGCCATGGGGTTTCCTTGTCAGGGGCAAGATTAATAAGAAGAACCTGCAGAGGGTATCAAGGAGGTAGAGTGATGTTCATAGTATAAGTTTAACAGGAGGGGAAGTGTCTCCATTCAGATCATGTATGGGATCAGTGTTGATTTTCTTCCGTATTCAAGTTCGATTTGCCCAGTTATGGTGAAGAGTACAGATAAGAGTGAGCTGAGACATAGTGGGGTTCTAGCTCTCCTTCCAGAAGGGAGGGATTTGGTAAATTCAGCATAGTAGCTGTGGTTAGAGTTAGGAATAATTAGACAGATACTGACATTTTGATTATTCCTGTGGATTGGGCTTGCAAAAATATAGTGAGGATATAGCATACTTTCAGGATTGGAGTTAGCATGAGTGTGCTGTGCATATACCCTAATGCATGGGTTCATGTGTCAGAGTGATTGTGGGCTCCGGTCAAGGACTGGGAGTTCTGAGTCTGTGGGAGTGATACACTCCAGTATTTCATTGCAAAATATATGGTAGTAGCCACCATTCTATTTCTTGATCAAGACGTTGTGAAATGTCCAGTTTGTTAGACCTCCAGTGCCTGAAGGTGTCTTCAGGGTGGGTCAGGTTTATGTTTAGCAGAAATAATATGGGTGTGATTAAGAACCACTTCTTGTTACAGTCCATATTCATTCTTGGGCTTGGGGTTTGGGTTTAGGTGAGCCAATAAATCACCTCGTTGACACAATCTGGGTTCCTGGGGATCACGTTTTCAATTCTCCATGGTTAGTGTGTCAATTGTTCAAAGGAGAACATGGAGGTGTAGATTTCTGCCAGTTGGGATCAAAACACATTGGAATAGTTTACTTGAACATTACCATTCAGGTTTGAGGTAGTGTAACCTGAGTAAACCCCTTGGTCTTAGGGAGCCCTCTGTAGGGTGTGGGTGGAATATAGGGCTAGCTTTGTGAGATGTGTGAGAAATACTGTCCTTTTATTATTTCTTGGTTATCGGTATAAGAATTTGTATCGTTAAGGTGACAGTTCGCTTTAGGATAGATATGAGGAAGCATTTGTTGTGCCTGTCTGAGGGAATTGAGTCCATAGTGTCCACTTCCTGTTAGAGCCAAACTTAGCATTTGATGGATAAATAGCATCAGATAGGGTATCTTGGAATTTTTTGGTGTACCACATGTTTTTTTTTTTTTTTTGTCGGATGAGCGTTGGTATTCAGGTGAGCCATAGTGTTTTTGTGAATGGAGTTGTTTTTGGGATGCATAGTCTTGCCCTGTGGTTAAGCTGCCAGTCAGAGTCCAGAAAATCACAAGTCCATGTGTTGTTTTCATGATTCCTGGGTATTCGTCGCGGAGTTCTCTTTTCAGGGGCATGATTATGATAAAGAACATGGAGAGGGTATCTGTGCGGTAGTGTTGGGGTCATAGTGTAAGGTTGACTGGTGGTGTACGGTTTCCATTCTGATCGAGAGGCATATCGCTGTGGAATTTCTTGCATGCTCAGGTTCAGTTTGAGCAGGAATGGTGAGGAGTATAGCTGGGAGTAACTGGAGACTTCGTGGAATTTTGTGTTTTCCTCCAGAATGGTAGCTAGGGTTAGGGTTAGGATTCGCGGGATTGATACAGAAAAGTTGATTATTCCTGTGCATTGGGCTTCCCAACATTTAGTGAGGATGAAGGGTACCATCACGATTGGAGTTATCACAAGTGCACTGTGCATATACCCTAATGTAATAGTTCATGTATCATGTACATTGAGGTCTTAGCCCAAGGACTTTGAGTTCTGAGTCTGTGGGAGTGGTCCACTTCTGTATTTCCCTGCCAAAGATATGAACATAGCCACCTTTCTATTTCTTGATCACGAGGTTTTGCAATGCACATGCTGTTAGGCCTCAGTTGCCGAAATTTGGCTTTGGGGTATATCCAGTTAAGGACAAGCAGAAAAAAAGAGGGGCGTGTTGGAGATTCACTTGTACTTTCAGTTAATCTTCGTTGCTGGGCTTGTGTTTTTTTTAAGGTGAGGAAAGGTAATTGCATCATTGACATAATCCAGGCCCATGGGAATCACGTATTCAATTTCCTAGAGGTAGTGTGTCAAGTGTTAAAGGATACTATGGGTGTGTAGATAACTGCCTATTGGGATTCGAAATGGATTGGTATGTTTTGTTTGAACCTAAGCATTCATGTTGGAGGGAGTGTTCCTCCGCAAGCCTTCAGGGAGTAGGGAGCCCTCCCTACAATGATGATGGAGGATAGGGCTAGAGTTCTGAGAAGTTTGATGACTACAGTCATTTTATTTCATCCTGGATATCCTATAACAAATTATTTCATTATGGTTAGAGTTCACTTTAGGATAGGTATGAGGACGTGTTTGTGGTGCCTATCTGAGGGAATTTGATTTATTATATCCATTTCCTGGTAGAGCCAAATTTCACATTTGGTGGGTAGATAGCATCAGTTTTGGTAACTTGAAACTTTCAGGTGACCCAGGTGTATTATTTTTTTTTTCAGATGAGCGTTAGTATTCGGGATAGCCATAGCGTTGTTCTGAATGGGGTTATTAATGGGTTGCACCCTCTTGCCCTGTGGATAGGCTGCCAATCAGAGTCGAGAAAAATACATGTCTAAGTGCTACTCTGACGATTCCTGTGCATTTGCCATAGAATTTTCTTGTCAGGGGCATGATTCAGAAGAAGAACCTGCTGAAGGTATCAAGGAGGTAGAGCGATGTTCATAGTGTGAGTTTCACAGGAGAGAAATGGTTTTCATTCAGATCGAGTATGGGATCACTGTTGTTTTTCTTGTGTATTCAGGTTTGATTTTCCCAGTTATGGTGCAGAGTTCAGCTAGGAGTTAGTTGAGACACAGTGAGATTATGGCTCTCTCTCCCAAATGGAGGGATTTGGTAAATTCAGCATAACAGCTAGGGTTAGGGTTAGGATTCCTTAGAAAGATACAGACATTTTGATTATTCCTGTGGATTGCACTTCCCAAAATATAGTGAGGATAATGGATACTGTCAGGATTGGAGATAGCACGAGTGTGCTGTGCATATACCCTAATGTAGGGGTTCATGTATCATAGTGATTGTGGGCTTCGGCCAAGCACTGGGAGTTCTGAGTCTGTGGCAGTGATACACTTCTGTACTTAACTGCAAATTATATGGTAGTAGCCACCACTCTATTTCTTGATCAAGAGGTTTTGAAATGTCCTGGGTGTTAGACCTCCAGTGCCTGAAGGTGGCTTCAGGGTTGGTCAGGTTTAGATTAAGCAGAAAAAAGAGGGGTGTGATGAATAATCACTTGTAGTTTCAGTCCATATTCATTGTTGGGCTTGGGATTTGGGTTTAGGTGAGCCAATAAATCACCTCGTTGACATAGCCAGGCTTGCGGGATATCACGTTTTCAATTCTATGTGGGTAGTGTGTCAATTGTTCAAAGGAGTGTACTGTCCATTTGTTAGATTTGGGTTATCATTATAAGAATTTGTATGGTTAAGGTGACATTTCACTTTAGGATGAATATGAGGAAGCGTTTGTTGTGCATGTCTGAGGGAATTTGGTCCATTGTGTCCACTTCCAGTTAGAGCCAAACTTACCTTTTGCTGGATAGTGTCAGGTGGATTATCTTGCAATTTTCTCGTGAACCACAGGGTTTTTTTTTGTTTTGTTTTTGTTTTTGTCGGATGAGCATTGATATTCGGTGAGCCATAGTGTTTTTGTGAATGGAGCTGTTTTTTGGATGTGCAGCCTTGCCATCTGGTTAGGCTGTCAATCAGAGAGCAGAAAATTGCAAGTGGGGTTTTCATGATTCCTATGTATTTGTAGTGGAGTTCTCTTTTCAGGGGCATGATTAGGAGAAAGAACCTGGAGACTGTATCTGTGCGGTAGAGTTGGAGTCATAGTGTAAGGCTTGCAGTTGGTGTAGAGTTTTCATTCTGGTCAAGAGGCATGTCGCTGTTTAATTTCTTGCATAATCAGGTTCAGTTTTCCCAGGAATGGTGAGGAGTATAGCTAGGAGTAACAGGAGACTTCGTGGGATTTTGCATCTCCCTCTAGAATGGAGGGATCTGGTAAGTTCAGCACAGTATTAGGGTTAGAGTGAGGATTCGCGTGAATGATACTGATAATTTCATTATTCCTGTGAATTGGGCTTCACAACTGGTAGTGAGGATAAAGGGTACCGTCATGATTGGAGTTAGCACGAGTGCATTGTGCATATACCCTAAAATAAGGTTTCATATGTCAGGAACTTTGTGGTCTTGGCCCAAGGACTGTAAATTATGAGTCTGTGGGAGTGGTCAGCTTCTGTATTTGCCTGCCAAATATATGAACATAACCACCATTCTATTTCTTTCTTTTTTTTTTTTTTTTTTTTTTTTTTTTTTTTTTTTTTTTTTTTTTTTTTTTTTTGCGTTTTGGAGACGGGGTCTCGCCTTGTAGTTCAGGCTGGCCCTGAGCTCACTATGGTGCCCAGGCAAGCCGCCGCGAACTCAGCAATCCTCTTGTCTCTGCCTCCCAAGTGCTGGGATTACAGGCGTGAGCCACCATGTCCGGCATTGTGGTATGTGGTGTTGATTGTTGGTGGGTGTGTCTCCACGCCCAGCATTATATTTGGTTACCGGGGATTGAACTCAGGTCCTTGCGCTCACGAGGCAGGTGCCGGAACCACTGAGCCAACCCTCCAGCCCCACCATTCTATTTCTTGATCACGAGGTTTTGAAATGTACACACTGTTAGGCCTCAGGTGCCGAAATTTAGCTTTTTGCTATATCCGGTTCAGGATAAGCAGGAAAAAAGAGGGGCGTGTGGGAGATTCCCTTGTACTTGCAGTTAATCTTTGTTGTTGGTCTTGTGGTTTGTTTAAGGTGAGGAAAGGGAATCGCCTCATCGACAGAATCCAGGCCCATGGGGATCACGTTTTCAATTTTCTGGGGTAGTGTGTCAATTGTTTAAAGGATACTATGGGTGTGTAATTCCTTACCTATTGGGATTCGAAATGGATTGAATATTTTGGTTGAACCTAAGCATTCATGTTGGAGTGTGTGTTCCTCAGCAAGCCTTCAGGTCATAGGGAGCCCTCCTTAGGGTGAGGATGGAGGATAGGGCTAGCGTTGTGAGAAGATTGAGGCATACCACCGTTTTATTTCTTCCTGGTTATCCTATAACAACTGTAACCTATATCATTAAGGTTACAGTTCACTTTAGGATAGGTATGAGGAAGTATTTGTGGTGCCTATTTAAGGGAATGTGATTCATTGTGTCCATTTCCTGGTAGAGCCAAAGTTCGCAATTGCTGGATAGATAGCATCAGGTTTGGTAACTTGAAATTTTCAGGTGACCTAGGTGTGTTATTTTATTTTTTCAGATGAGTGTTAGTATTCGGGATAGCCATAGAGTCATTCTGAATGGGGTTATTTATGGGTTGCCCCCTCTAGCCTTGTGTTTAGGCTGCCAGTCAGAGTTGAGAAAAGTGCAAGTCCAAGTGCTGCTCCGAAGATTCCTGTGTATTTGCCATGGAGTTTTCTTGGCAGGGGCATGATTCAGAGGAAAAACCTGCAGAGGGTATCAGGGAGGTAGAATGATGTTCATAGTTTAAATTTCACAGGAGGGGAAGGGTCTCCATTCAGATCGTGTGTGGGATCACTGTTGTTTTTCTTGCGTATTCAGGTTCGATTTGCCCAATTATGGTGAAGAGTATAGCTAGGAGTGAGTTGAGATGTAATGGGGATGTTGCTCTCGCTCCAGAAAGGATTAATTTGGTAAATTCAGCCTGGTAGCTAGGGTTAGTGTTAGGATTCGTAAAAAAGTTACTGAAATTTTGATTATTCCTGTGGATTGCACTTCCCAAAATATAGTGAGGATAAAGGGTACTGTCAACACTGGAGTTAGAACAACATGCTGTGCATATACCCTAACGTATGGGTTCATGTGTCAAGGCGATTGTGGGCATCATCCAAAGACTGGGAATTCTCAGTCTGTGGCATGATACACTTGTGTATTTCATTGCAAAATATATGGCAGTAGCCACCATTCTATTTCTTGATCAAGAAGTTTTAAAATGTCCTGTGTGTTAGACCTCCAGTGTCTGAAAGTGGCTTCAGGGTTGGTCAGGATTACATTAAGCAGAAAAAAGAGGGGTGTGATGAAGAATCACTTGTAGTTTCAGTCCGTATTCATTGTTGGGCTTGGGGTTTGGGTTTAGGTGAGGCAATAAATCACCCTGTTGACACAGTCTGGGTTCCTGGGGATCACAATTTCAATTCTCCATGGGTAGTGTGTCAGTTATACAAAGGAGAACATGGGGGTGTAAATATCCACCAATTGGGATCAAATTGCATTGGCATGGTTTACTTGAACGTTACCATTCAGGTTTGAGGTAGTGTAAACTGAGTAACCCACTGGGTCTTAAGGAGCCCTCTGTAGGGTGTGGGTGGAATTTAGGGCTAGCTTTGTGAGAAGGGTGAGAAATACTGTCCTTTTATTACTCCTTGATTATCGTTATAAGAATTTGTATCATTAAGGTGACAGTTTGCTTTAGGAAAAATATGAGGAAGCGTTTGTTGTGCCTGTCTGAAGGAATTTGGTCCATTGTGACCACGTCCTGTTAGAGCCAAACTTAGTGTTTGCTGGATAGCATCAGGTAGGGTGTCTTGGAATTTTCTGGTGAACCACATGTGTTTTTTCTTTTTCTTTTTTTTTTTTTTTTTTTTTTTTTTTTTTTTTTTTTTTTTTTTTTTTTTTTTTTTTTTTTTTTTTTTTTTTTTTTTTTTTTTTTTTTGTAGAATGAGAGTTGTTATTCAGGTGAGCCATAGTGTTTTTGTGAACTGAGTTGTTTTTGGGATTCGCAGTCTTGCCCTGTGGTTAGGCTGCCAGTCAGAGTCCAGAAAATCATGAGTCCAAGTGGTGTTTTCATGATTCCTGTGTATTTGTCATGAAGTTCTCTTTTCAGGGGCATGATTAGGAGGAAGAACCTGGAGAGTGTATCTTTCTGGTGGAGTTGGGGGTCATAGTGTAAGCTTGACAGGTGGTGTTTGGTATCCATTCTGATTAAGAGGCATGTCACTGTGGAATTTCTTGTATCTTCAGGTTCAGTTTGCCCAGGAATGGTGAGGAGTATAGCTAGGAGTAAGTGGAGAGTTCATGGGATTTTGCTTCTCCCTCCAGAATGGAGGGATTTGGTAAATTCAGCATGGTAGTTAGGCTTAGGGTTAGGATTTGCAAGAATGATACTGACAATTTGATTATTCCTGTGGTTTGGCTTCCCAACATTTAGTGAAGATGAAGGGTACTGTCACAATTGGAGTTAGCACGAGTGCATTGTGCATATACTCTAATATAAGGGTTCATATGTCAGTGACATTGTGGTCTTGGCCCAAGGGCTGTGAGTTCTGAGTCTGTGGGAGTGGTCCACATCTGTATTTCTCTGCCAAAAATATAAATATAGCCACCATTCTATTCTTGTTCACGAGATTTTGAAATGTACATGCTGTTTGGCCTCAGGTGCCAAAATTTGGCTTTGGGGTATATCCAGTTCAGGATAAGCAGAAAAAAAGAGGGGCGTGTGGGAGATTCACTTGTATTTTCAGTTAATCTTCGTTGTTGCACTTGCAGTTTGTTTAATGTGAGGAAAGGGAATTGCCTCGTTGACATAATCCAGGCCCATGGGAATCATGTTTTCAATTTTCCAGGGGTAGTGTGTCAATTGTTTAAAGTATACTATGTGTGTGTAGATCCCTGCCAATTGGGATTCAAAATAGATTAGAATATTTTGTTTGATCCTAAGCATTCATGTTGGAGTGAGTGTTCCTCAGCAAGCCTTTAGTTCGTAGGGAACCCTCTCTAGGGTGAGGCTGGAGGATAGGGCTAGCATTATGAGAAGTTTCAGGAATACCGTCGTTTATTTCTTCCTGGTTATCCCCTAACAAATTCTATCATTAAGGTCACAGTTCACATTAGGATAGGTATGAGGAAGTGTTTGTGGTGCCTATCTGAGGGAATTTAATTCATTGTGTCCACTTCCTGGTAGAGCCAGAGTTCACATTTGCTGGATAGGTAGCGTCATGTTTGGTAACTTGAAATTTTCAGGTGACCCAGGTGTGCTATTTTTTTTTTTCAGATGAGCATTAGTATTCTGGATAGCCATAGTGTCGTTCTGAATGGGAATATTTTTGAGTTGCACCCTCTTGCCTTGTGGTTAGGCTGCCAATCAGTCAAGAAAAATGCATGTGCAAGTGCTGCTTCGATGATTTGTTTGTATTTGCCATGGAGTTTTCTTGTCATTGGCATGATTCGGAAGAAGAACCGGATTGGGTATCAAGGAGGTATAGTAATGTTCATAGTGTGAGTTTCACAGGAGGGGAATGGTTTCAATTCAGAACGAGTATGGGATCAGTGTTGTTTCTCTTGCGTATTCAGGTTCGGTTTTCCCAGTTATGGTGAAGAGTACAGCTAGGACTGAGTTGAGACATAGTGGAGTTGTAGTGCTCCCTCCAGAATGGAGGTATTTGGTAAATTCAGCATGGTAGCTAGTGTTAGGTTTAGGATTCGTTAGAAAGATAGTGACATTTTGATTATTCCTATGGATTGTGCTTCCCAAAATATAGTGAGGATAAAGGATACTGTCAGGATTGGAGTTAGCAAGAGTGTGCTGTGCATATACCCTAACGTATGGGTTCATGTGTCAGGGTGATTGTGGGCTTCGGCCAAGGACTGGGAGTTCTCAGTCTGTGGGAGGAATATATTTCTGTATTATATTGCAAAATATATGGTAGTAGCCACCATTCTACTTCTTGATCAGGAGGTTTTGAAATGTCCTGGGTGTTAGACCTCCAGTGCCTGAAGGTGGCTTCAGGGTTTGTCAGGTTTACGTTAGGCAGAAAAAAGAGGGGTGTGATGAAGAAGCACTTGTAGTTTCAGTCCATATTTGTTGTTGGGCTTGCGTTTGGGTTTATGTGAGCCAATAAATCACCTCGTTGACAAAGTCTGGGTGCCTAGGGATCACGTTTTCAATTCTCCATGGTTAGTGTGTCAATTGTTCAAAGGAAAACTTGGCAGTATAGATAGCTGCCAATTGGGATCAAAATGCATTGGAATAATTTACTTGAACATTATCATTTTGGTTTGAAGTAGTGTAACCTGAGTAACCCCCTGGGTCTTAGGGAGCCCTCTCTAGGTTGTAGGTGGAATTTAGGGCTATCTTTGTGAGAAGGGTGAGAAATACTGTCCTTTTATGAGTTCTTTGTTATCGGTATAAAAAATTGAATTGTTAAGGTGACAGTTTGCTTTAGGATAGATATGAGGAAGTGTTTGTTGTGCCTGTCTGAGGGAATTTGGTCCATTGTGTCCACTTCCTGTTAGAGCCAAACTTACCTTTTGCGGGATAGATAGCAATAGGGAGGGGATCTTGGAATTTTATGGTGAACCACATGTGTTTTTTTGTCAGATGAGCATTGGTATTCAGGTGAGCCATAATGTTTTTGTGAATGGAGTTGTTTTGGGGTGCCGTCTCGCCCTGTGGTTAGGCTGCCAGTCAGAGACAAGAAAATCTGAAGTCTAAGTTGTGTCTTCATGATTCCTGTGTATTTGTCATGGAGTTCTCTTTTCAGGGGCATGATTAGGAGAAAGAACCTGGACAGGGTATCTGTGCAGTAGAGTTGGGGTCATAGTGTAAGTTTGCCAGGTGGTGTAGGGTTTTAATTCTGATCACGAGGCATGTTGCTGTTTAATTTCTTGCATCTTCAGGTTCACTTTGCCCAGGAACGGTGAGGAGTATATCTAGGAGTAACAGGAGACTTTGTGGGATTTTGCGTCTCCCTCCAGAATGGAGGGATTTCATAAATTCAGCACGGTAGCTAGGGTTAGGGGGAGGATTCACGTGAATGATACCGACAATTTGATTATTCCTGTGGATTGGGCTTCCCAAAATTTAGTGAGGATGAATTGTACCATTATGATTGGAGTTAGCACAAGTGCATTGTGCACATATGTTAATGTAAGTGTTCATGTGTCAGGTACAATGTAGTCTTGGCCCAAGGACTGTTAGTTCTGAGTCTGTGGGAGTGGTCCACTTCTGTATTTTCCTGCCAAATATATGAACATAACCACCATTCTCTTTCTTGATCACGAGGTTTTGAAATGTACACACTGTTAGGCCTCAGGTGCCAAAATTTGGCTTTTTGCTATATCCGGTTCAGGATAAGCAGAAAAAATGAGGGGCATGTGGGAGATTCACTTGTACTTTCAGTTAATCTTCATTGTTGGGCTTGTGGTTTTTTTTAAGGTGAGGAAAGGGAATCACCTCGTTGACATAATCCAGGCCCATGGGGATCACATTTTCAATTTTCCAGGGGTAGTGTGTTGATTGTTTAAAGGATACTGTGGGTGTGTAGATCCCTGCCTATTGGGATTCGAAATGGATTGGGATGTTTTGGTTGAACCTAAGCATTCATGTTGGAGTGCGTGTTCCTCAGCAAGCCTTCAGGTCATAGGGAGCCCTTCCTATGGTAAGGATGGAGGATAGGGCTAGGGTTGTGAGAAGATTGAGGAATACCACCGTTTTATTTCTTCTTGGTTATCCTATAACAAATTCTATCATTAAGATTACAGTTCACTTTAGGATAGGCATGAGGAAGTGTTTGTGGGGCCTATCTGAGGGAATGTGATTCATTGTGTCCATTTCCTGGTAGAGCCAAAGTTCACATTTGCTGTATAGATACCGTCAGATTTGGTAAGTTGAAATTTTCAGGTGACCTAGGTGTGTTATTTTATTTTTTCAGATGAGCATTAGTATTCAGTATAGTCATAGTGTCATTCTAAATGGGGTTATTTATGGGTTGCCCCCTCTTGCCCTGCGGTTAGGATGGCAGTCAGAGTCGAGAAAATTGCATGTCCAAGTGCTGCTCCAAAGATTCCTGTGTATTTGCCATGGAGTTTTCTTGTCAGGGGCATGATTCGGAGGAAGAGCCTGCAGAAGGTATCAAGGAGGTAGAGTGATGTTCATAGTGTAAGTTTCACAGGAAGAGAAGGGTTTCCATTGAGATCAAGTATGGGATCAGTGTTGATTTTCTTGAGTATTCAGGTTTGATTTGCCCAGTTATGGTGAAGAGTACAGCTAGGAGTGAGTTGAGATTAAGTGGGGTTGTGGCTCTTTCTCCAGAATGGAGGTATTTGGTAAATTCAGTATGGTAGCTAGGAATAGGGTTAGGATTCGTTAGAAAGATACATTTTGATTATTCCTGTGGACTACACTTCCCAAAATATAGTGAGGATAAAAGATACTGTCAGGATTGGAGTTGACACGAGTGTTCTGTGCATATACCCTAACGTATGTGTTCATGTGTCAGGTTGATTGTGGGCTTCAGCCAAGGACTGGGAGTTCTGAGTCTGAGGGAGTGATACACTTCTGTATTTCATTGCAAAATATATGGTTGTAGTCACCATTCTATTTCTTGATCAGGAGGTTTTGAAATGTCCTGGGTGTTAGACCTCCAGTGCCTGAAGGTGGCTTCAGGGTTGGTCTGGTTTACGTTAAGCAGAAAAAAGATGGGTGTAATGAAGAATCACTTGTAGCTTCAGTCCATATTCATTGTTGGGCTTGGGGTTTGGGTTTAGGTGAACCAATAAAGCACCTCGTTGACATGGTCTGGGTGCCTGGGGATCACGTTTTCAATTCTCCATGGGTAGTGTGTCAATTGTTCAAAGGAGAACATGATGGTGTAGATATCTGCCAGTTGGGATCAAAATGCATTGGAATAATTTACTTGAACATTACTATTCAGGTTTAAGGTAGTGTAACCTGCGTAACCCCCTGGGCATTTGGGAGCCCTCTGTAGGGCATGGGTGGAGGTTAGGGATAGCTTTGTGAGAAGGGTGAGAAATACTGACCTTTTATTAGTTCTTGGTTATCAGTATAAGAATTTGTATTGTTAAGGTAACAGTTCGCTTTAGGATAGATATGAGGAAGCATTCGTTGTGCCTGTCTGAGGGAATTTGGTCCATTGTGTCCACTTCCTGTTAGAGGCAAACTTAGTGTTTGCTAGATAGATAGCGTCAAATAGGGTTTGTTGGAATTTTCTCATGAAAAACATTTTTTGTTGTTGTTGTTGTTGTTGGATTAGAGTTAGTTTTCGGGTGAGGCATAGTTTTTTTGTTAATGCAGTTGTTTTTGGGATGCACCATCTTGCCCTGTGGTTAAGCTGCCAGTAAGAGCCCAGAAAATCACAAGTGCAAGTGGTGTTTTCATGATTCCTGTGTATTTATCCTGGAGTTCTCTTTTCAGGGGCATGATTAGGAGAAAGTACCTGGACAGGGTATCTGTGCTGTAGAGTTGGGGTCATAGTGTAAGGCTGGCCAGTGGTATAGGGTTTTCATTCTGATCGAGAAACATGTGGCTGTTTAATTTCTTCCACCATCAGGTTCAGTTTGCCCAGGAATGGTGAGGAATATAGCGAGGAGTAACAGGAGACTTTGTGGAATTTTGTGTCTCCCTTCAGAATGGAGGGATTTGGTAAATCCAGCATGGTAGCAAGGGTCAGGGTGAGGATTAGCGAAGATGATACTGACAATTTGATTATTCCTTTGGATTGGGCTTCCCAACATTTAGTGACGATGAAGGGTACCACCACGATTGGAGTTAGCACAAGTGCATTGTGCATATACCCTAAAATAAGGGTTCATGTGTCAGGTACATTGTGGTCTTGGCCAAAGTACTGTGAGTTCTGAGTCTGTGGAAGAGGTCCACTTCTGTATTTCCCTGCCAAATATATGAATATAGCCACCATTCTATTTCTTGACCACGAGGTCTTGAAATGTACACGCTGTTAGGCCTCAGGTGCCGAAATTATATTTTTTGTTTTATCTGGTTCAGGATAAGCAAAAAAAAAAAACAGAGGGGAATGTGGTGGATTCACTTGTACTTACAGTTCAACTTCGTTGTTGGGCTTGTGGTTTGTTTAAGGTGAAGAAAGGGTATCGCCTCGTTGACAATATGCTGGCCCACGGGGATCATGTTTTCAAATTTCCAGGGGTAGTATGTCAATTTTTTAGAGGATACTATGGGTGTGTATATCGCTGCCTATTGGGATTTGAAATGGATTGGAATGTTTTGGTTGAACCTAAACATTCATGTGGCAGGGAGTGTTCCTCAGCAAGCCTCATGTCCAAGGGGGCCCTCCCTAGGGTGAGGATGGAGGATAGGGCTAGTGTTCTGAGAAGTATGAGGAATACCGTCGTTTTATTTCTTCCTGGTTATCCTATGATAAATTCTATCATTAAGGTTACAGTTCACTGTAGGATAGGTATGAGGAAGTGTTTGTGGTGTCTGTCTGAGGGAATGTGATTCATTGTGTCCATTTCCTATTATAGCCAAAGTTCACATTTGCTGGATAGATAGCGTCTGGTTTGGTAATTTGAAACTTTCAGGTGACCCAGGTGTGTTATTTTTTTCAGATGAGCGTTAGTATTCTGGATAGCCATAGTGTCGTTCTGAATGGGGTTATTTATGGGCTGTGCACTCTTGCCCTGTGGTTAGGTTGCCCGTCAGAGCTAAGAAAAAATGCATGTCCATGTTATGCTCCCACGATTCCTGTGTATTTGCCATGGAGTTTTCTTGTCAGAGGCATGACTCAGAGGAAGAACCTGCAGAGGGCATCAAGGAGGTAGAGTGATGTTCATAGTGTAAGTTTCACAGGAGGGGAAGGGTCTCCATTGAGATCGAGTATGGGATCAGTGTTGATTTCCTTGCGTATTCAGGTTCGATTTGCCCAGTTATGGTGAACAGTACAGCTAGGACTGAGTTGAGATGTAGTGGGGTTGTGGCTCTCCCTCCAGAATGGAGGGATTTGGTAAATTCAGCATGGTAGCTAGTGTTAGGTTTAGGATTCGTTAGAAAGATACTGACATTTTGATTATTCCTATGGATTGTGCTTCCCGAAATATAGTGAGGATAAAGGATACTGTCAGGATTGGTGTTAGCACGAGTGTGCTGTGCATATACCCTAATGTATGGGCTCATGTGTCATGGTGATTGTGGGCTTCAGCCAAGAACTGGGAGTTCTGAGTCTGTTGGAGTGATACACTTGTGTATTTCATTGCATAATATACGGTTGTAGCCACCATTCTATTTCTTGATCAAGAGGTTTTGAAACATCTTGGGTGTTAGACCTCCAGTGCCTGAAGGTGGCTTCACGGTTGGTCAGGTTTAGGTTAAGGAGAAAATAGAGGGGTGTGATGAAGAATCACTTGTAGTTTCAGTCCATATTCATTATTGGCCTTGGTGTTTGGGTTTAGGTGAGCCAATAAATCACCTCGCTGACACAGTCTGGGTTCCTGGGGATCACATTTTCAATTCGCCATGGGTAGTGTGTCAATTGTTCAAAGGAGAACATGGGGGTGTAGAAATCTGCCAATTGGGATCAAAACGCATTGGAATAGTTTACTTGAACATTACCATTCAGCTTTGAGGGACTGTAACCTGAGTAAGACACTGGGTCTTAGGGAGCCCTCTGTAGGGTGTGGGTGGAGTTTAGGGTTAGCTTGGTGACAAGGGTGAGGAATACTGTCCTTTTATTTGTTCTTGGTTATCGGTATAAGAATTTTTTTGTTAAGGTGATAGTTCGCGTTAAGATAAATATGAGGAAGCATTTGTTTTGCCTGTCTGAGGGAATTTGGTCCATTATGTCCACTTCCTGTTAGAGTCAAACAGCATTTACTGGGTAGATAGCATCAGGTAGGGTGTCTTGGAATTTTCTGGTGAACCACATGTGTTTTTTCCTTTTTTTTTTTTTTTTTTTTTTTTTTGTCCGATGAGCATTGGTATTCGGGTGAGCCATAGTGTTTTTGTGGATGGTGTTGTTTTTGGTATGGGTACTCTTGCCCTCTGGTTAGGCTGCCAGTCAGAGTCCCGAAAATCGCAAGTTGAAGTGGTCTTTTCATGATTCCTGTGTATTTGTCATGGAGTTCTCTTTCCAGGGGCATGATTAGGAGAAAGAACCTGGAGAGTATATCTTTGTGGTGGAGTTGGGGTCATAATGTAAGGTTGACAGGTGGTGTATGGTTTCCACTCAGATCGAGAGGCATGTTGCTGTGGAATTACTTGCATTCTCAGGTTCAGTTTGCCCAGGAATGGTGAGGAGTATAGTGAGGAGTAACTGGAGACTTCGTGGGATTTGGGGTCTCCCTCCAGAATGGAGGTATTCGGTAAATTCAGCACGGTAGCTAGTGTTTGGGATAGGATTCGTGATAATGATACTGACAATTTCATTATTCCTGTGGATTGGGCTTCTAAACATTTAGTGAGGATGAAGGATACCATCTCCATTGGAGTTAGCACGAGTGCATTGTGCATATACCCTAATATAAGGGTTTATGTGTCAGGGACTTTGTCTTCTTGGCCCAAGGACTGTGAGTTCTGGTCTGTTGGAATGTTCCATTTCTGTATTTCCCTGCCAAATATATGAACATAGCCACCATTCTGTTTCTTGATCACGAGGTTTTGAAATGTACACGGTGTTAAGCCTCAGGTGAACAAATTTGGCTTTGGGGTATATCCGTATTAGGATAAGCAAAAAAAAAAAAAAAAAAAGAAGGGCGTGTTGGACATTCACTTGTACTTTCGGATAATCTTCACTGTTCAGCCTGCAGTTTGTTTAAGGTGAGGAAAGGGATTCGCCTCGTTGACATAATCCAGGCCCTTGGGGATCATGTTTTCAATTTTGCAGTGGTAGTGTGTTGATTGTTTAAAGGTTACTATGGGTGTGTATATCCCTGCCTATTGGGATTCGAAATGGATTGGAATGTTTTGTTGGAATCTAAGCTTTCATGTTGGAGTGCATGTTCCTCAGCAAGCCTTCAGGTCATAGGGAGCCCTCGCTATGGTGAGGATGGAGGATAGGGCTAGCGTTGTGAGACGTTTCTGGAATACCGTCGTTTTATTTTTTTCTGGTTATCCTATAACAAATTCTATCATTAAGGTTACAGTTCACTTTAGGATAGGTATGAGGAAGTGTTTGTGGTGCCTATCTGGGAATTTAATTCATTGTGTCCATTTCCTGGTAGAGCCAAAGTTCACATTTGTTGGATGGGTAGAGTCAGGTTTGGTAACTTAAAATTTTCAGGTGACCCAGGGGTATTTTATTTTTTTTCCAATGAGTGTTTGTATGCTGTATAGCCATAGTGTCATTCCAAATGGAGTTATTTATGTGTTGTGCCCTCTTGCCCTGTGGGTAGGTTACCCGTCAGAATCGATAAAAATTCATGTTCAAGTGCTGCTCCGATGATTCCTGTATATTTGCCATGGAGTGTTCTTGTCAGGAGCATGATTCGGAAGAAGAACCTGCAGAGGGTATCAACGAGGTAGAGTGATGTTCATAGTGTAATTTTCACAGGAGGGGAAGGGTTTCCATTCAGATCGAGTATGGGAGCACGGTTGATTTTCTTTCATATTCAGGTTTGATTTGCCCATTTATGGTGAAGAGTACAGCTAGGAGTGAGTTGAGACATGGTGGGGTTCTGGCTCTCCCTCCAGAATGGAGGGATTTGGTAAATTCAGCATGGTAGCTAGGGGTAGGGTTAGGATTCGTTAGAAAGATATTGACATTTTGATTATTCCTCTGGATTGGGCTTCCCAAAATATAATGAGGATAAAGGATAATGTCAGGATTGGAGTTAGCACGAGTGTGCTGTGCATATATCCTAACGTATGAGTTCATGTGTCAGGGTGACTTCGTAAAATGCAGGTGTAAGTTCCAGGTGTTTCTCTCTAAGGGCACACACATCTCCGAATGTCTCACCATCTCACCACATCTCCGAATGTCACTGCTGCTGCCATTGGCTTAAATGGAGCTTGTGTTCAAAAGAAGATATCCACCCATGGAATAGCACTCCTAGTCCAGAGATTTCCAAAGAAGGCAGTGTGCGTTTCTCGATTCAGATTCTAAGCATCAGAACATTACATGTGTTTCTCCACCGTTTGCCCATAAAAAAGTGTGGGATTTCAATAAGAAGCCATTGTTCTCCACAGGAACAGGGAATATGGGGAAACAATGTGTTACTACTCTTTCAAATAAGGCACAGAGTGAGCATGGAGTACAGTCCCACTCAGATTCTGAAAATCAGTTTAGAGCAACACAGTGTGAATTCCAGCTTTTGCTTGGGTAGATTAAGCTTCTGATATCCCATATTCTCCCTTTCGCTTGCTTGGATTTTGCTAGAAAAGAGAGGAATCTTGCTATTCGGTGTAACCCAAGCCTTTGAGGTGGAAAACAGGCATTTTCCAATTCTGTCTTCAGGCTTTAAGGGTCCAAATACAACTAGCTGTGCGCCAGGACTCGTTTCTAAAAAGGGAAATGATGTCATAATTGGACTTTCTCTACTGCAGACACAGGTAGTGTAAAGGAACAAACTCTTGCTTCCTGGGGTACATGGCAAGGAGCATGGAGGTAATTATTTCCACTAAGTTCCTGAAAATGACTTCACAAAAAGCAGTTCTGAGTTCCAGGTATTTCTCTTTGAGGGAGTAATCTCCGAATATCACTCCAGCTGCCATTCGCTTGAATGTAGCTTGTGGTTAAAAGGAGATATCCACCCATGGAATTGCACTCCCAGTGCAGATATTTCTGAATGAGGCAGTGTGCATTTCTTGATTCAGATTCTAACCATCAGATGATTACGTCTATTTCTCCACCATTTTCCCCTACAAAGAGTGTGGGATTTCAATAAGAAGCCACAGTTCTCCACAGGCACAGGGAACATTGAAAAATAAACTGTTCCTACTATTACAAATAAGGCACAGAGTGAGCATGGAGCACAGTCCCAGTGAGATTCTGAAAATCAGTTTATAGCAACATGGTGTGAGTTCCAGCTTTTGCTTGGGTAGATTAAGCTTCTGATATCCCATATTCTCCCTTTCACTTGCTTGGATGTTGCTAGAAAAAGAGGCATCTTGCCATTAGGTGTAATCCAAGCCTTTGATGTGGAAAACAGGCGTTTTCCACCTCTGTCTTCAGGCTCTAATGGTCCAAACACAGACAGCAGTGTGCCAGGCATCATTTCTACAAAGGGATTAGATGATATAATTGGAATTTCACTTCTTCAGGCAGAGGTAGTGTAAAGGAACAAACTCGACTCCTGGAGGTAAAAGGAAAAGAGCATGGAGGTACTAATTTTCACTCCATGCCTGAAACTGACTTCACGAAAGCAGGTCTGAGTTCCATTTTTTTCTCTGTGAGAGAGTTATCTCCAAATATCACTCTGGCTTCCATTTGCTTGAATGGAGCGTGTGGTCAAAAGTAGATATCTCCCCATGTTAAAGCACTCCTACTCCAGAGATTTCTGATGGAGGCTGTGTGCTTTACTCGATTCAGATTCTATCCAGCAGAACATTACGCCTGTTTCTCCAAAGTTTGCCCATACAATGATTGTGGGATTTCAATAAGAAGCCACAGTTCTCCTCAGGCACAGGGAACATGGAGAAACAATCTGTTCCTACTCTTGAAAATAAGGCATAGAGTGAGCAGGGAGTACAGTCCCACTCAGCTTCAGAAAATCAGTTTATAGCAACACCATGTGAATTCCAGCTTTTGCATGGGGAGATTAAACCACTGATATACCAGTTTCTCCCTTTCACTTGCTTGGATGTTGCTAGAAAAAGAGGCATCTTGCCATTAGGTGTAATCCAAGTTTTTCATGTTGAAAACAGGCATTTTCCACCTCTGTATTAAAGCTGTAGCGGTCCAAACACACATAGCTGTGCACCAGGACTCATTTCTACAAAGGGAATTGCCTTCTTAATTGGACTTTCAATACAGCAGACATAGGTAGTGTAAATGAACAAACTCTTGCCTCCTGGCCATATATGCCAAGCAGCATGGAGGTAGTAATTTCCATTCCCTTCCTGAAACTGACTTCACAGAAAGCAGGTCTGAGTTCCAGGTGTTTCTCTTTGAGGGAGTAATCTCTGAATATCATGCCAGGTGCCATTCACTTGAATGGAGCTTCTGGTCAAAACGAGATATCAACCCATGTAATAGCACTCCTAGTCCAGAGATTTCTGAAGGAGACAGTGTGCTTTTCTCGATTCAGATTCTAACCAACAGAACATTACGTATGAATCTCCAACTTTTGCCCTTACAAAGAGTGCAGGATTTCAATAAGTAGCCACAGTTCTCCACAGGCACAGGGAAGATGGAGAAGCAAACTGTTCCTACTCTTGCAAATAAAGTACAGAGTGATCAGGGAGTACAGTCCCAGTCAGATTCTGAAAGCAGTTTATAGCAACACGGTGTGAATTCCAGCTTTTTCTTGGGGAGATTAAGCTCCTGATATCCCAGATTCTCCCTTTTACTGGCTTCGACGTTGGTAGAAAAGAGAGGCTTCTTGCAATTAGGTGTAATCCAAGCGTTTGATGTGGAAAACAGGCATTTTCCAGCTCTGTCTTCAGGCTCTAACGGTCCAAACACAGTGCACCAGGACTCCTTTCTACAAAGGGATTTGACGTCATCATTGGACTTTCACTACTGCAGACACAGGTAGTGCAAAGGAACAAACTCTTGCCTCTTGGTGGTAAATGGCAAAGAGCATGCACGGAGTAATTTCCACTCCTTTCCTTAAACTGACTTCACAAAAAGCAGGTCTGAGTTACAGGTGTTTCTGTTCGAGGGATTAATCTCCGAATATCACTCCAGCTGCTATTTGCTTCAATGGAGCTTGTGGTCAAAAGAAGATATGCACCAGTGGAATAGCACTCCTAGTCCAAAGATTTCCAAAGGAGGCAGTGTGCTTTTCTCCATACAGATTCTAACTAGCAAAACATTACATTTCTTCCTCCGTCATTTGCACCTACAAAGAGTGTGGGATTTTAATAAGAAGCCACAGTTCTCCTCAGGCCCAGGGAACATGGAGAAATAATCTGTTCCTACTCTTGCAAATAAGGCACAGAGTAAGCAGGGAGTACAGTCGCACTCAGATTCTGAAAATCAGTTTAGCAACATGGTATGAATTCCCGCTTTTGCTTGGGGAGATTAAGCCCCTGATATCCCAGATTCTCCATTTCGCTTTCTTGGATATTGCTAGAAAAGAGAGGCATCGTACAATTCTTTGTAATCCAAGCCTTTGATGTGGATAACAGGCGTTTTCCACCTCTGTCTTCAGGCTCTAACGGTCCAAACACAGATAGCAGTGTGCTACGACTTGTTTCTACAAAGACATTTGACGTCATATTTGGACTTTCACTACTGCAGACGCAGGTAGGGTAAAGGAACAAATTCTTGCCTCCTGGAAGTAAGTGGCGAAGAGCATGGATGTAGTAATTTCCGCTCCGTTCCTGAAACTGACTTCACAAAAACACGTCTGAGTTCCAGATGTTTCTCTTTGAGGGAGTAACTCCGAATATCACTCCAGCTGCCATTCGCTTGAATGGAACTTGTGGTCAAAAGGAGATATCCACCCACGGAATAGCACTCCTAGTCCAGAGATTTCCAAAGGAGGCACTATGCTTTTCTTGATTCAGATTCTAACCATCAGAACATTCTGTGTTTTTCTCCATTTGCTCATACAAAGAGTGTCGGATTTCAATAAGAAGCCACAGTTCTCCACAGGCACAGGGATCATGAAGAAACAAACTGTTCGTACTCTTGCAGAAAAGGCACAGAGTGAACAGGGAGTACAGTCATACTCAGATTCTGAAAATCTGTTTACAGCAACTGGGTGTGAATTCCAGCTTTTTCTTGGGGAGATGAAGATCCTGATATCCCTGATTCTCCCTTTCACTTGCTTGGATGTTGCTAGAAGAGAGAGGCATCATGCAATTAGGTGTAATCCACGCCTCTGATGTGGAAAACAGCCATTTTACACCTCTGTCTTCAGGCTCCAACCGTCGATTCACAAGTAGTGTTGCCCCAGTGCTTGTTTCTACGAAGGGAGTTTGAGGCCATAATGTGCCTTTCTCTACCACAGACACCAGTAGTGTAGATAAACAAACTCTTGTTCCTGCTAAGTAAATGCCATAGCACAGAGGGAGAAAATTAGCACACAATTTCAGAAACTTTGTTCACAAAAACACCGTCTGAGTACAACCTCTGTGTTTCAGGGTGAAATCAACTAATATCCAAGTAAGTCCCCATCACATGAAGAGAGAAGCTCGGCAATTGTAGATGTCTAGGCAGAAAAAGGCACTGCTACGCCAGAATCATTCTGATACAGGCAGTGTGCATACCGTGTTTCAGCTTCTTCCCAATAGAATATTATTTGTGATTATCCACTGCTTGTCTGTACAATGACAGCAGCATTTTCCTAAGTTCCTTCTACTCCCTCTGGTAGAGGGAGCATGGACAACGGTTACAATCTGGCTAAAAGAGTGACAGATAGGGTGCACAGTTTCACTACCTTTCTTAAACTCTCGTTTATAGCCACATCTGCTGATTTCCAGCTCCTTCTTTGGTAGGGCAACCTTTTGATTGTGCAGATACTCCCATTCACTTGAAAGGAGCTGCACATCCAAGAGCGACATTTTACATGAGGTTATAATCCAGACATTTGAGCTTTGAAACATGGCACTTGGCACTTCTGACTTCAGGCTCTAATGGTCCCAAAACAGATAGGAGTGCTCCAGGACTCATAACTACAAAGGGATTTCACATTATAATTGGACTTTCACTACTGCAGACAGAGGTAGGGTAAAGGAACAAACTCTTGTTCCTGGCGGTAAAGGGCAAAGAGCATGGAGGTAGTAATTTCCACTCCGTTCCTGAAACTGACTTCAGAAAAAGCAGGTCTGAGTTCCAGGTGTTTCTCTTTGAGGGAGTAATCTCTGAATATCACTCCAGCTGTGATTCATTTGAATGGAGCTTGTGGTCAAAAGGAGATATCCACACGTGGAATAGCACTTCTAGTCCAGAGATTTCCGAAGGAGGCAGTGTGCTTTTCTTGATTCAGATTCTAACCATCAGAACGTTACATCTGTTTCTCCACCGCTTGCCAGTACAGACTGCGGGATTTCAATAAGAAGCCACATTTCTCCTCAGGCCCTGGGAACATGGAGAAGCAAACTGTTCCTACGCATGCAAATAAGGCACAGAGTGAGCAGGGAGTACAGTCCCAATCAGATTCTGAAAAGCAGTTTGTAGCAACACAGTGTGAATTCCAGCTTTTGATTGGGGAGATTAAGCTCCTCATATCCAAGACTCTCCCTTTTGTTTGCTTGGAAGTTGCCAGAAAAGAGAGGTATCTGGCAATTAGGTGTAATACAAGAACTTGATGAGGAAAACAGGCATTATCCACCATGGTCTTCACACTCTAACAGACAAACGCACATAGCAGTGCACCAGGACTCGTTTTTACAAAGGGATTTGACATCATAATTGGTCTTTCACTGCTAAAGACACAGGTAGTGTAAAGGAACAAACTCTTGACTCCTGGCAGTAAACAGCAAAGAGCATGGAGGTAGTAATTTCCACTACGGTCCTGAAACTGACTTCACAAAAGCAGGTCTGAGTTCCATGTGTTTCTCTTTGAGGGAGTAATCTCCGAATATCACTACAGCTGCCATTTGCTTGAATGGAGCTTGAGCTCAAAAGGAGATATCCACCCGTGGAAAAAAAACTCCTAGTCCAGACATTTCCGAAGGAGACAGTGTGCTTCTCTCGATTCAGATTCTAACGATCAGAACATTATGTCTATTTCTCCACCATTTGCCTGTACAAAGAGTGTGGGATTTCAATGAGAAGCCACAGTTCTCCACATGCACAGGGAACATAGAGGAACAATTTGTTCCTAATCTTGCAAATAAGGCACAGAGTGAGCAGGGGGTACAGTCACACTCAGATTCTGAAAATCAGTTTACAGCAACACGGTGTGAATTCCAGCTTTTGCTTGGGGAGATTAAGCCCCTGATATCCAAGGTTCTCCCTTTCTTTTGCTTGGATGTTGCTAGAAAGGAGAGGCTTCTTGCAGTTTGGTGTATTCCACGCCTTTGATGTGGAAAGCAGTCATTTTCCAATTCTGTCTTCAGGCTCTAACATTATAAACACAGACAGCAGTGCACCAGGAATCGTTTCTACAAAGGTATTTGATGACATAATTGGACTACCAGTACTGCAAACACAGGTTGTGTAAAGGAAAAAACTCTTGCCTCCTGGTGGTAAACGGTAAAGATCATAGATGTGGTAATTTGCACACCGTTCCTGAAACTAACTTCACAAAAAGCAGGTCTGAGTACCTGGTGTTTCTCTTTGATGGAGTAATTGTGTATATCACTCCAGCTGCCATTCGTTTAAATGGAGCTTTTGATCAAAAGGAGATATCCACCCGTGGAATAGCACTCCTAGTCCAGAGATTTCCGAAGGAGGCAGTGTCCTTTTCTCGATTCAGATTCTACCCATCAGAATCTTATGTCTGTTTCTCCACCGTTTGCCCATACAAAGAGTGCAGGATTTCCATGAGAAGCCAGTTTTCCACAGGAACAGGGAACAAGGAGAAACAATCTGTTCCTACTCTTGCAAATAAGGCACAGAGTGAGCAGGGAGTACAGTCCCACTCAGATTCTGAAAATCAGTTTACATGAACACTGTGTGAATTCCAGCTTTTGCTTGGGGAGATTAAGGTTCTGATATCCCAGATTCTCCTTTTCTTTTGCTTGGATGTTGCTAGAAAAGAGAGGCATCTTGCAATTCGTTGTATTCCAAGCCTTTGATGTGGAAAACAGTCATTTTCCAATTGTGTCTTCAGGTTCTAACGTTACAAACACAGATAGCAGTGTGCCTGGACTCTTTTCAACAAAGGGTTTTGACGTCATAATTGGACATTCACTCCTGCAGACACAGGAAGTGTAAAGGAACAAACTCTTGTCTCCTGGTGGTAAACGGCAAAGAGCATGCAGGTAGAAATTTCCACTCCATTCCTAAAACTTACTTCACAAAAAGCAGGTCTGAGTTCCAGGTGTTTCTCTTTGAGGGAGTAATCTCCGAATAACACTCCAGCTGCCATTCACTTGAAAGGAGCTTGTGGTAAAAGGAGATATCCACTCATCAAAGAGCACTCCTAGTCCAGAGATTTCCGATTGAGGCAGTGTGGTTTTCTCGATTCAAATTCATACCATCACAACATTATGTCTCCTTCTCCACCCATTGCCCCTACAAACAGTGTGGGATTTCAATAAGCATCCACAGTTGTCCACAGGCACAGAGAACATGGAGAAACAATCTGTTCCTACTCTTGCAAATAAGGCACAGAATGAGCAGGGAGTACAGTCTGACTCAGAATCTGAAAATCAGTTTATACCAACACGTTCTGAATATCTGCTTTTGCTTGGGCAGATTAAGCCCCTGATATCCCATATTCTGCCTTCCCCTTGCTTGGGTGTTGCTAGAAAAGAGAGGCATCTTGCCATTAGGTGTAATCCAAGACTTTTATGTGGAAAACAGGCACATCCCCGTTTTTCTTCATGCTCTAACCATCCAAACACAGGTAGCAGTGTGCCAGGATTCTTTTCCACAGAGGGACTTGACATCATAATTGAACTTTCACTACTGCTTACACAGGGAGTGTAAAGGAACAAACCCTTGCCTCCTGGCAGTAATCAGCAAAGAGCATGCAGGTTGTAATTTCCTCTCCATTCCTGAAACTGACTTCACAAAAAGCAGCTCTGAGTTCCAGGTGTTTCTCCTTGAGGGAGTAAGCTCCAAATATCACTCCAGCTGCCATTCGCTGGAATGGACCTTGTGGTCAGAAGGAAAGATCCACCTGTGGAATAGCACTCCTACTCCAGAGATTTCCAAGGAGGCAGTGTGCTTTTCTCAATTCAGATTCTAACCATCAGAACATTATGTCTGTTTCTCAACCGTTTGCCCATACAAAGAGTGCTGGATTTCAATAAGAAGCCACAGCTCTCCTCAGGGCCAGGGAACATGGAGAAAAAAAAAAAAACTGTTTGTACTCTGGTAAATAAGGCACAGAGTGAGCAGGGAGTACAGTGCCACTCAGATTCTGAAAATGAGTTTATAGCAACAGGGTGTGAATTCCAGCTTTTCCTTGAGGAGATTAAGCCAGTGATATCCCAGGTTCTCCCTTTCATTTGCTTGGATGTTGCTAGAAAAGAGAGGCCTCTTGAAGTTTGGTGTATTCCAAGACTTTGTTGTGGAAAACAGTCATTTTCCAATTCTGTCTTATTCCTCTAACGTTACAAACACAGATAGCAGTGTGCCAGGACTCATTTCTACAAAGGGATTTGATGTCCTAATTGGATTTTCACTACTGCAGACAGTTAGTGTAAAGGAACAAACTATTGCCACCTGGCAGTAAATGGCAAAGACCATGGAGGTAGTAATTTCCACTACATTCCTGAAACTGACTTCACAAAAAACAGGTCTGAGTTCCAGGTGTTTCTCTTTAAGGGAGTAATCTCCAAATATCACTCCAGCTGCCAATCACTTGAATGGAGCTTGTGGTCAAAAGGAGATATCCACCCATCGAGTAGTACTCCTAGTCCAGAGATATCCGAAGGAGGCTGTGTGCTTTTCTCGATTCAGATTCTAACCATCAGAATATTACATCTTTTTCTCTACTGTTTGCCTGTACAAAGAGTGCAGAATTTCAATAAGAAGCCACAGTTCTCAGGGCGAGGGAACATGGAGAAACAATTTGTTCCTACTCTTGTAAATAAAGCACAAAGTAAGCAGGGAGTACAGTCCCAGTCAGATTCTGAAAATAAGTTTATAGCAACATGGTGTGAATTCCAGCTTTTGCGTGGGGAGATTAAGCCCATTATATCCCAGATTCTTCTTTTCACTTGCTTGGATGTTGCTAGAAAAGAGAAACATCTTGCAATTGGTTGTAATCTAAGCCTTTGATGTCTAAAACAGGCATTTTCCACCTCTGTTTTCAGGCTCTAATGGTTCAAACACAGATAGCAGTGCTCCAGGACTCGTTTCTACAAAGGATTTGATGTCATAATTGGACTTTTACTCTTAAAGATACAGTTAGTGTAAAGGAACAAACTCTTACCTCCTGGCAGTAAACAGCAAAGAGCATGGAGGTAGTAATTTCAAATCCGTTCCTGAAACTGACTTCACAGAAAGCAGATCTGCATTCCAAGTGTTTCTCTTTGAGGCAGTAATCTCCGAATATCACTCCAGCTGTCCTTCACTTGAATGGAGCTTGTGCTCAAAAGGAGATATCCACCCATGGAATAGCACTCCTAGTTCAGAGATTTCTTAAGGAGGCAGTGTGCTTTTCTCAATTCAGATTCTAACAATCAAAGCATAGCATCTGTTTCTCCACCTTTTGCCCGTACAAAGACTGTGGGATTTCAATAAGAAGCCACATTTCTTGACAGGCACCAGGAACATGGAAAAACAATCTGTTCCTACTCTTGGAATTAAGGCACAGGGTGAGCAGGGAGATTCCCACTCAGATTCTGAAAATGGGTTTATAGCAACACGGTGTGAATTCCAGCTTTTGCATGGGGAGATTAAGCCCCTGATATCCAAGATCCTCCCTTTCATTTAGTTGGATGTTACTAGAAAAACGAGACATATTGCAATTCCGTGTATTCCAAGTGTTTGATGTGGAAAACATTCATTTTCCACGTCTGTCTTCAGGCTCTAATGGTCCAAACAGATAGCAGTGCAGCAGGACTCCTTTCTACAAAGGGATTTGACGTCATACTTGGACTTTCACTATTGCAGACACAGGGAGTATAAAGGAACAAACACTTGCCTCCTGGTGGTAAATGGCAAAGAGCATGGATGTGGTAATTTCCACTCCGTTCCTAAAACTGACTTCACAAAAAGTAGGTCTGAGTTCCAGGTGCTTCTCATTGAGGGAGTAATCTCCGAATATCAGTACAGGTGCCATTCGCTTGGATGGAGCTTTTCATCAAAAGGAGATATCCAACCATGGAATAGCAATCCCAGTCCAGTTTCCAAAAGAGGCAGTGAGCTTTTCTCGAATCAGAGTCTAACCATCAGAACATTACGTCTGTTTCTCCGCAGTTTGCCCATACAAAGAGTGTGGGATTTCAATGAGAAGCCACAGTTCTCCACACACACAGGGAACATGGAGGAACAATTTGTTCCTAATCTTGCAAATAAGGCACAGGGTGAGCAGGGAGTACATTTACACTCAGATTCTGAAAATCAATTTATAGCAACAAGTTGGGAACTCCAGCTTTTGCTTGGAGAGATTAAGCCCCTGATATCACAGATTCCCCCTTTCTTTTGCTAGAAAAGAGAGTCTTCTTGCAATTCAGTGTATTCCAAGTCTTAGATGTGGAAAACAGTCATTTTCCACATCTGTCTTCAGGCTCTAACGTTACAAACACTGATAGCAGTGTGCCAGGACTCATTTCTACAAAGGTATTTGATGTCATAATTGGACTTTCACTCCTCCAGACGCAGTTAGTGTAAAGGAACAAACTCTTGTCTCCTGGCTGTAAATGGCAACGAGCATGGAGGTAGTAATTTCTACTCCATTCTTGAAACTGACTTCACAAAAACAGGTCTGTGATCCAGGTGTTTCTCTTTGAGGGAGTAATCTCTCAATATCACTCCAGCTGCCATTCACTTGAATAGAACTTGTGTTCAAAAGGAGATATCCACCCGTGGAATAGCACTCTTAGTCCAGAGATTTCTGAAGGAGGCAGTGTGCTTTTCTCGATTCAGATTCTAAACAACAGAACATTATGTCTGTTTCTCCACCGTGTGCCCGAACAAAGAGTGTGGGATTTCAATAAGAAGCCACAGTACTCCAGAGGAACAGGGAACATGGAGAAACAAACAGTTCCTACTCTTCCTCAGAAGGCACAGAGTGAACATGGAGTACAGTCCCACTGAGATTCTGATTATCAGTTTATAGCAACACGTTCTGAATACCAGCTTTCACTTGGCGAGTTTAAGCTCCTGTTATACCAGATTCTCCCTTTCCCTTGCATGGAGGTTTCTAGAAAAGAGATGCATCTTGTAATTAGGATTAATCCTCACCTTTACAGTTTAAAAAAAGGTATGTTAAACCTCTGTCTTAAGGCTATAACCATGCAAGCACAAGTAGTGCTGCCCCAGTGCTTCTTTCTTCTATGGGAGTGCCAGGATATAATGGGCCTTTCTCTACAAATACACAAGAGGTGCAGGTGTTTCTATTTGAGGGAGAAATCTCCAAATATCACTCGACCTCCCCATCACTTCAATGGAACTTGTGGTCAAATGGAGATATCCAGCCATGGAATGGAACTCCTAGTCAAGAGACATCCAAAGCAGGCAATGTGCTTTTCTTGATTCAGTTTCTAACCATGAGAACATTACTTGTGCTTTTTTACCATTTCCACGTACCAAGAGAGTGGTATTTAAATAAGATGCAACAGTTCTCTACAGGCACAGGGAACATGGAGAAACAAACTGTTCCTACTCTTGCAAATAAGGCACAGAGTGAACAGGAAGTACAGTCCCACTCAGTTTCTGAAAATCAGTTTATAGCAACACGGTCTGAATTCCAGCTTTTGCTTGGTGAAATTAAGCTCCTGATATCCCAGATTCTCCCTTTTGCTTGTTTGGAGGTTGCTACAAAAGAGAGGCATCTTGTAATTACTTCGAAACCTCACCTTTGCAGGTTGAAAACAGGCATTTTACACTTCAATTTGAGGCCCTAACTGTCCAAACACAAGTAGTGTTGCCCCAGTGCTTGTTTCTAAAATGGGAATGTTAGGTTATAATGGGCCTTTCTCTAACACAGACACAAGTAGTGTAGATGAACAAACTCTTCTCCTTCCAAGGAAACGCAGAAGCAGGTAGGTATAAATGTAGCACACAATTTCAGATACTTTGTTCACAAAAACACCATCTGAGTACCAGCTCTGTATTTCAGGTAGAAATCAACTAATACCCAAGAAACTTGCCATCACATGAATAGAATAGGAGGCCAAATGCAGATGTAATGGCAGCAAAAGGCACTGCTAGGCCAGAATCTTTCTGAAACAGGCACTGTGCATACCTCATTCCAGCTTCATCCCAACAGAATATTAGTTGTAATTCGGCAGTGCTTTTCTGTACAATGACAGCCGCATTTACCTAAGTGCCCGCATACACCCACTGGTAGATGGAGCATGGACAAGGGTTGCAAGTCAGGCCAAAAGATGCACAGATTGCATGTACACTTTCCCTATATTTCTGAAAGTGTTGTTTATGGCAACATGTTCTGATTTCCAGCTCCTTCTTTGGTAGGGAACCCTCTTGATTGTACAGATTCTCCCATCCCCTTGAAAGGTGATTTTCAGCCAAGAGCATCATTTTGCATGAAGTTATACTCCAGGCATTTGGGCTTTGAAAGCTGGCCATTGCCACTTGAATCTTCAGGCTCTAAAGGTACAAATGGAAATACCAGTGTCCCAGGACTCATTTCTACAAAGAGATTGTGATGTCATAAAGGGACTTTCACTACTGCAGAAACAGGTAGTATACAGGAACAAACACTTGCCTCTTGGCAGTAAATGGCGAACAGCAGGGAGGTAGTAATTTCCACTCCATTCATGAAACTAACCACACAAAAAGCAGGTGTGAGGTGCAGGTGTTTCTATTAGAGGGAGAAATCTCCGAATATCACTCCACTTCCCCATCACTTCAATGGAGCTTGTGGTCAAATGGAGATGTCCAGCCGTGGAATGGCCCTCTTAGTCAAGAGACATCCAAAGCAGGCAGAGTGATTTTCTTCATTCATTTAGTAACCATGAGAACATTACGTGTGTTTCTGAACCATTTGCCTGTACCAAGAGAGCGGTATGTGAATAAAAAGCCACACTTCTGCACAGGCACAGGAAACATGGAAATGTTCCTACTCTGCCAAATAAGGCACTGAGTGAGCACAGAGTACAATCCCACTGAGATTCTGAATATCGGTTTATAGCAACATGGTCTGAATTCCAGCTTTTGCTTGGGGAGTTTAAGCTCCTGATATCCCAGATTCTCCCTTTTGCTTGCATGGAGGTTGCTAGAAAAGAGATGCATCTTGTAATTAGGAGTAATCCTTGCCTTTACAGGTTAACAGGCATGTTAAACTTCTGTCTTAAGGTTCTAACCGCGCAAACACAAGTAGTGCTGCCCCAGTGCTTCTTTCTTCAATGGGAGTGTCAGGATATAATGGGCCTTTCTCTGCAACATACACAAGAATGCTAGGTGAAAAAACTCTTGTTCCTGTCAAGTCAGTTAAGAATCGGGTAGGTAGAAAACTGCCACACAATTTCAGAAACTTTGTTCACAAAAACACCGTCTGAGTACCAGCTTTGTGTTTCAGGTAGTATTCAATTAATATCCAAGAAATTCGCCATGAATAGAGCAGCTGGGAAAACGGAGATGTACTAGCAGCAAAAGGCACTGCTAGGCTAGAATCTTTCTGAAACAGGCACTGTGCATAGCTCGTTTCAGCTTCAGCCCAACAGAATATTAGTTGTGATTCCCCAGTGCTTCTCTATACAATGTCAGCCGTATTTACCTAAGTGGCCTTATACACCCACTGGTAGAGGGAGCATGGACAATGGTTGCAACTATAGCCAAAAGAGCACAGGTTGCATGTACAGTTTCCTTATTTTTCTGAAATTGTTGTATATAGAAACATGTTCTGATTTCCAGCTCCTTCTTTGGTAGGGAAACCTTGATTATGTAGATTCTCCCATTCCCTTGAAAGGACATGCACTGCCAAGAAGAAATTTTGCATGAAATTATACTCCAGGAATTTGGGCTTTGAAACCCGGCCATGGCCACTTGAATCTTCAGGCTCTAACGGTACAAACACAAATACCAGTGTCCCAGGATTCATTTCTACAAAGCGATTGTGATGTCATAATGGGATTTTCACTACTGCAGGCACAGTTATCGTATAGGAACAAACACTTGCCTCCTGGCAGTAAATGGCGAACAGCAGGGAGGTAGTAATTTCCACTCTGTTCATGAAACTGACTTCAAAAAAGCAGGAGTGAGGTGCAGGTGTTTCTATTTGAGGGAAAAATATTCGAATGTCACTCCACCTCCCCATCATTTCAATGGAGCTTGTGGTCAAATGGAAATAGCCAGCCATGGAATGGCACTCCTAGTCGAGAGACATCCAAAGCAGGCAGTGTGCTTTTCTTAATTCAGTTTCTAACCATGAGAACATTACTTGTGTTTCTTTACCCTTTCCCCATACCAAGAGAGTGGTATTTAAATAATACGCCACAGTTCTCTATAGGCACAGGGAACATGTAGAAACAAACTGTTCCTACTCTTGCAAATAAGGCCAGAGTAAACAGCCAGAAGTACAGTCCCACTCAGTTTCTGAAAATAAGCTTAGAGAAACACAGTCTGAATTCCAGCTTTTCCTTGGGGAGATTAAGCTCCTGATATCCCACATTCTCCCTTTCACTTGCTTGGAGGTTGCTAGAAAAGAGAGGTGTGTTGTAATTACTTTGAATCTTCGCCTTTGCAGGTTGAAAACAGGCATTTTACACTTCAACTTGAGGTCCTAACCATCCAAACACAAGTTGAGTTGCCCCAGTGCTTGTTTCTATGATGGGAATGTGAGGTCATAATGGGCCTTTCTCTAACACAGACACAAGTAGTGTAGATGAGCAAACTGTTCTCCTTCCAAGGAAACACAGAAGCAGGTAGGTACAAAGGTAGCACACAATTTCAGATACTTTGTTCACAAAAACACCATCTAAGTACCAGCTCTGTGTTTCAGGTAGAAATCAACTAATACCCAAGAAACTAGCCATAGCATGAATAGAATAGCAGGGAAAATGGAGATGTAATGGCAGCAAAAGGCATTGCTAGGCCGGAATTGTTCGGAAGCAGGCACTGTGCATACCTCGTTTCAGCTTCATCCCAACAGAATATTAGTTGTGATTCGGCAGTGCTTGTCTGTACAGTGACAGCTGCATTTGCCTAAGTGCCCTTATACTGCCACTGGTAGAGGGAGCATGGACAATGGTTTCACGTCTGGCCCAAAAAGGCATAGATTGTGTGTACACTTTCCCTATATTTCTGAAAGTGTTATTTATGGCAACATGTTCTGATTTCCAGCTCCTTCTTTGGTAGGAAACCCTCTTGATTGTACAGATTCTCCCATCCCCTTGAAAGGTGATTTTTGGCCAAGAGCGTCATTTTGCATGAAGTTATACTCCAGGCATCTGGTCTTTGAAACCCGGTCATTGCCACTTGAATCTTCAGGCTCTAAAGGTATAAACACAAATACCAGTGTCCCAGGACTCATTTCTACAAAGGGGTTGTGATATCATAAAGAGACTTTCACTACTGCAGATACAGGTAGTGTACAGGAACAAACACTTGCCTCCTGGCAGTAAACGGCGAACAGCAGGGAGGTAGTAATTTCCACTCCGTTCGTGAAAATGACTTCACAAAAAGCAGGTGTGAGGTGCAGGTGTTTCTATTTGAGGGAGAAATCTCTGAATGTCACTCCACCTCCCCATCACTTCAATGGAGCTTGTGGTCAAATGGAGATATCCAGCCATGGAATGGCACTCTTAGTCAAGAGATATCCAGGGCAGGCAGTGTGCTTTTCTTGATTCAGTTAGTAACCATGAGAACACTTCGTGTGTTTCTCCACCGTTTTCCTGTACCAAGAGAGCAGTAGGTGAATAAGAAGCCACAGTTCTGCACAAGCACAGAGAACATGAAGAAACAAACTATTCCTACTCTTCTACATGAGGCACTGAGTGAGCATGGAGTACAGTCCCACTGAGATTCTGATTATTGGTTTATAGCAACACAGTATCAATTCCAGCTTTTGCTTGGTGAGTTTAAGCTCCTGACATCCCAGATTCTCCCTTTCGCTTGCATGGAGGTTGCTAGAAAAGAGATGCATCTTGTAATAATTAGGAGCAATCCTCACCTTTGTGGGTTAAACCAGGCATGTTACACCTCTGTCTTAAGGCTCTAACCATGCAAACACAAGTAGTGTTTCCCCAGTACTTCATTCTTCAATGGGAGTGTCAGGACATAATGGGCCTTTCTCTACAGCATACACAAGAAGGCTAGGTGAAAAAAACTCTTGTTCCTATCAAGTAAAGGAAGAAGCAGGTAGGTAGAAAACTACCACACAATTTTGGAAACTTTGTTCACAAAACACCGTCTGAGTACCAGCTTTGTGTTCAGGTAGTAATCAACTAATATCCAAGAAACTCGCCATCACATAAATAGAGCAGCTGGGAAAACGGAGATGTAGTGGCAGCAAAAGGCACTGCTAGGCCGGAATCTTTCTGAAACAGGCACTGTGCATACCTCGTTTCAGCTTCAGCCCAACAGAATATTAGTTGTGATTCCCCAGTACTTCTCTATACAATGTCAGCCATATTTACCTAAGTGTCCTTATACTCCCAGTGGTAGAGGGAGCATGGACAATGGTTGCAACTCTGGCCAAAAGAGCACAGATTGCGCAAACAGTTTCCCTATTTTTCTGAAATTGTTGTATATAGCAACATGTTCTGATTTCCAGCTCCTTCTTTGGTAGGGAAACCTCTTGATTGTGCAGATTCTCCCATTCCCTTCAAAGGACATAAACGGACAAGAGGACATTTTCCATGAAGTTATACTCCAGGCATTTGGGCTTTGAAACCCGGCCATGGCCACTTGAATCTTCAGGCTCTAACGGTACAAACACAAATACCAGTGTCCCAGGACTCGTTTCTGCAAAGGGATTGTAATGTCTTAATGGGACTTTCACTACTGCAGAAACAGATAGTGTACAGGAACAAACACTTGCCTCCTGGCAGTAAACGGCGAACAGCAGGGAGGTAGTAATTTCCACTCCGTTCGTGAAAATGACTTCACAAAAAGCAGGTGTGAGGTGCAGGTGTTTCTATTTGAGGGAGAAATCTCCGAATATCACTCGACCTCCCCATCACTTCAATGGAGCTTGTGGTCAAATGGAGATATCCAGCCATGGAATGGAACTCCTAGTCAAGAGATATCCAAAGCAGGCAGTGTGCTTTTCTTGATTCAGTTTCTAACCATGAGAACATTACTTGTGTTTCTTACCATTTCCCTGTACCAAGAGAGTGATATTTAAATGAGACACCACAGTTCACTACAGGCACAGGGAACATGGAGAAACAAACTGTTCCTACTCTTGCAAATAAGGCACAGAGTGAACAGGAAGTACAGTCCCACTCAGTTTCTGAAAATCAGTTTATAGCAACACGGTCTGAATTGCAGCTTTTCCTTGGGGAGATTAAGTTCCTGATATCCCAGATTCTCCCTTTCGCTTGCGTGGAGGTTGCTACAAAAGAGAGGCATCTTGTAATTACTTTGAAACCTCACCTTTGCAGGTTGAAAACAGGCATTTTACACTTCAATTTGAGGCCCTAACTGTCCAAACACAAGTAGTGTTGCCCCAGTGCTTGTTTCTATGATGGGAATGTGAGGTCATAATGGGCCTTTCTCTAACACAGACACAAGTAGTGTAGATGAGCAAACTGTTCTCCTTCCAAGGAAACACAGAAGCAGCTAGGTACAAAAGTAGCAACCAATTTCTGATACTTTGTTCACAAAAACACCGTCTGAGTACCAGCTCTGTATTTCAGGTAGAAATCAACTAATACCCAAGAAACTCGCCATCACATGAATAGAATAGCAGGGAAAATGGAGGTGAAATGGCAGCAAAAGGCACTGCTAGGCCAGAATCTTTCTGAAACAGGCACTGTGCATACCTCGTTCCAGCTTCATCCCAACAGACTGTTAGTTGTGATTCTGCAGTGCTTGCCTATACAATGACAGCCCCATTTACCTACGTGCCCTTATATACCCACTGGTAGAGGGAGCATGGACAAGGGTTGCAAGTCTGGCCAAAAGATGCACAGATTGCGTGTACACTTTCCCTATGTTTCTGAAAGTGTTGTTTATGGCAACATGTTCTGATTTCCAGCTCCTTCTTTGGTAGGGAACCCTCTTGATTGTACAGATTCTCCCATTCCCTTGAAAGGTGATTTTCAGCCAAGAGCATCATTTTGCATGAAGTTATACTCCAGGCATTTGGGCTTTGAAACCCGGCCATTGCCACTTGTATCTTCAAGCTCTAAAAGTACAAACGGAAATACCAGTGTCCCAGGACTCATTTCTACAAAGGGATTGTGATGTCTTAAAGGGACTTTCACTACTGCAGACACAGGTAGTGTACAGGAACAAACACTTGCCTCCTGGCAGTAAATGGCGAACAGCAGGGAGGTAGTAATTTCCACTCTGTTCGTGAAACTGACTTCACAAAAAGCAGGTGTGAGGTGCAGGTGTTTCTATTTGAGGGAGAAATCTCCGAATATCACTCGACCTCCCCATCGCTTCAATAGAGCTTGTGGTCAAATGGAGATATCCAGCCATGGAATGGCACTCCTAGTCAAGACACATCCAAAGCAGGCAGTGTGCTTTTCTTGATTCAGTCAGTAGTCATGAGAACATCACGTGTGTTTCTCCACCGTTTGCCCGTACCAAGAGAGTGGAATGTGACTAAGAAGCTACACTTCTGCACAGGCACAGGGATCATGGAGAAACAAACTATTCCTACTCTTCCACATAAGGCACTGAGTGAGCACGGAGTACAGTCCCACTGAGATTCTGATTATCAGTTTATAGCAACACGGTCTGAATTCCAGCTTTTGCTTGGGGAGTTTAAGCTCCTGATATCCCAGATTCTCCTTTCGCTTGCATGGAGGTTGCTAGAAAAGAGATGCATCTTGTAAATAGGAGTAATCCTCACCTTTACGGGTTAAAAACAGGCATGTTACACCTCTGTCTTCATGCTCTAACCGTGCAAACATAAGTAGTGTTGCCCCAGTGCTTCTTTCTTTGACGGGAGTGTCAGGACATAATGGGCCTTTCTCTACAACATACACAAGAAGGCTACGTGAAAAAAATCTTGTTCCAGTTAAGTAAACGAAGAAGCAGGTAGGTACAAAACTACCACACAATTTCAGAAACTTTGTTCACAAAAGCACCATCTTAGTACCAGCTTTTTGTTTCAGGTAGTAATCAACTAATATCCAAGAAACTCGCCATCACATGAATAGAGCAGCTGGGACAACGGAGATGTACTAGCAGCAAAAGGCACTGCTAGGCCGGAATCTTTCTGAAACAGGCATTTTGCATACCTCATTTCAGCTTCATCCCAACAGAATATTAGGTGTGATTCCGCAGTGCTTCTTTATACAATGTCAGCCATATTTACCTAAGTGCCCTTATACTCCCACTGGTAGAGGGAGCATGGACAACGCTTGCAACTCTGGCCAACAGAGGCATAGATTGCATGTATAGTTTCCCTATATTTCTGAAACTGTCATTTATGGCAACATGTTCTGATTTCAAGCTCCTTCTTTGGTAGGGAAACCTCTTCATTGGGCAGATTCTCACATTCCCTTGAAAGGAGATGCAAGGCCAGGAGGGACATTTTTCATGAAGTTATACTGCAGGCATTTGGGCTTGACACCCGGCCTTTGGCACTTCTATCTTCAGGCTCTAATGGTCCAAACCCAAATAGCAGTGCCCCAGGACTCATTTCTACAAAGCGATTGTGATGTCATAATGGGACTTTCACTGCTGCAGACACAGGTAGTGTCAGCAACAAACTCTTGCCTCCTGGCAGTAAACGGCGAACAGCAGGGAGGTAGCAATTTCCACTCCATTCACGAAACCGACTTCACAAAAAGCAGGTGTAAGGTCCAGGTGTTTCTATGTGAGGGAGAACTCTCCGAATATCACTCCACCTGCCATTCACATGAATGGAGCTTGTGGTCAAATGGAAATATCCAGCCATAGAATGGCACTCCTAGTCAAGAGATATCCAAAGCAGGCAGTGTGCTCTTGTTGATTCAGTTTCTAACCATGAGCACATTACTTGTGTTTCTCCACTGTTTCCTTGTACCAAGAGAGCGCTATTTAAATAAGATGCCACAGTTCTCTACAGGCACAGGGAACATGGAGAAACAAACTGTTCCTCCTCTTCTAAATACGGCACAGAGTGAGCAGGAAGTACAGTCCCACTCAGTTTCTGAAAATCAGTTTATAGCAACACAATCTGACTTGCAGCTTTTGCTTGTGGAGATCAAGCTCCTGGTATACCAGATTCTGCCTTTCACTTGCCTGCTGGTTGCTAGAAAAGAGAGGCATCTTGCAATTTTGTGGAATCCTCACCGTTGCACGTTTGAAACAGGCATTTCACGCCTCTGTGTTCAGGCTCTATCCATCCAAACACAAGTAGTGTTGCCCCAGTGCTTGTTTCACTGAAGGGAGTGTGAGGTCCAAATGGGCCTTTCTCTACCACAGACACAAGTAATGGAGATGAACAAACTCTTGTTTCTTCCATGAAAAGGAAGAAGCTGGTACATAGAAAATTAGCACACAATTTCAGAAACTTTGTTTACAAAAACACAGTCTGAGTATCAGCTCTGTGTTTCAGGGAGAAATCTACTAATATCCAACATACTCCTCATCACATGAATAAAGCAGCTGGGCAAAAGGCCATGTCCACTCAGTAAAAGGCACTGCTATGCTGGAATCTTTCTGAAACAGGCAGTGTGCATACCTCGTTTCAGCTTCTTCCCATCCGAATTGTGTTGCCATTCTGCATTCCTTGGATGTAAAAAAGAGCGTATTTTCATAAGAGGATTTGTTCTCCCATAGGCAGAGTGAGCATGGACAAACTCTGTCAAAAGGAGGCACAGAGTGGGCAGGTAGTACAGTTCCACTCCATTTCTGAAACTGGGTTTACAACATCATGGTCTGAATTCCAGCTCCTTGTTTAGAAGAGAAAGCTTTGATAGTGCAGATTCTCCCATCCACCTGAAAAGCCCTGCCAAAAAAGAGAGTATTCATGGATAGCTGGCTTTTCATGTCCAGTAATGATTGTTTTATATAGTTGGGTGCGTTAGAGTTTGGTGCATAAATATTTATGAGTGTTATTTCTTTCTCCTGGAAAGTTCCTTGTACGAGAATATAGTGACCTTCTTTGTCTCTTTTAATCAGTTTGTGTTTGAATTCTAGTTTATCTGCAAACAAGATAGCCACTCCTGCTTTTTTGCACTTTCCTGTGGCATGGAGGATTGTTTTCCAACCATTTATTTTCAGTCTATGGGTTTCCTTCTGACTTTGGTGTGTTTCCTGTATGCAGCAGATTGTAGGATCTTGCTTCTTGATCCAATCTGCTAGTCTGTGTCTTTTAATTGGCCCATTGAGGCCATTGACATTAATGGTTATGACTGATATGGACATATTCAGAGCTGCCATGTTTCCCTGTCCTTGGTTCTTTTCTTCTTTGCTTCCCGCCTTTTCTATTTAGTTTCTTGTTGGCCCCAATGAATTCACTCTCCTGGATCTTGTAGGTATGGAATTTTCTGTGTTTTTTTCCAAGATGTTCTTTAGGATGTTTTGGAGTGCAGCTTTCATGCTTGTGAAGTTTTTCAGGTGTTCTTTATCGTGGAAGTATCTTATTTCCCCATCTAATCTGAAAGATAGTTTTGAAGGATACAACAGTCTAGGTTAGAGGTTGTTTTCCTGCAATGCTTGAAATACTTCTCTCCACGCTCTCCTTGCACTGAGTGTTTGTGTTGAAAATTCTGCTGTGATCCTAATGGGCTTCCCGTTGTAGGTGATTTTCTTCCTTTCTCTCACTGCTTTCAGTATTTAATTCTTTTGTTGTACATCTGGAACCTTGATAATTATGTGTCTAGGTGTAGATATTTTTATGTCATGGCGATTGGGAGTCCAATAGGCCTCATTTATCTGTTTGTCTATGTCTTTTCCTGTGAAGTTTTCTGTTGCTATCTCTGACAGTAGCTTTTTTTATGTCTTTTACACTGTCTCCTGCTTCCTCAGTGACTCCAATCAATCTTATATTATTTATCTGTTAGTCATCTAGAAGCTGTTGAATTGATTTCTCATGATCCCTTGCTCTTTTCCATAGATTATACCTTTCCTACTCGCTGGCTGCTATGCTGTCCTCTCGGTTGGATATTCGGTTCTCTGCTTCATTCATCCTGCTGCACAAGCTTTCATTCTCCTTCATCATTCCCTGGAGTTCTGCTTGAAGCTGTTTAAAAGGTTCCATTGCTTCTGCTAACTTGGATTCAATCATCTCACTGATCTCTTCTTTAATGAAGTCTTTCACTGAGGACAGTATCTCTGTTTTGATCTCAGTGATGAGTTCTGCTTTCCATTTTACTTGATCTGCTTTAGTTACCATCTCCAAGAGTTCTGGTGTTTGAGTTTCAGTTTGCCCTATTTCCCTTTTCTCTGAATTTCCC
>PVIC010000448.1:5403-124021 GCA_004025085.1 Thryonomys swinderianus | reverse complement strand
GTGGAGGTAGAGGCAGGAGGAATGCTGATTTTGAGGTTTGCCTGGGCTACATACTGAGCTCAGAGCCAGCCTGAACTACAGAGCGAGACCCTGTCTCAAAAAAAGAAAAAAAAAAAAAAGAAAGAAAGAAAAATAAAAAACACTTGAATCTGTCAGATCGACACATTCTTTTTTTTTTTTTTTTTTTTTTTGCTTTTTGAGACAGGGTCTTGCGTTGTAGTTCAGGCTGGCCCTGAGCTCACTATGGTGCCCAGGCAAGCTGCCGCAAACTCAGCAATCCTCCTGTCTCTGCCTCCCGAGTGCTCGGATTACAGGGGTGAGCCACCACATCTGGCATTGCGGTATGTGGTGTTGATTGTTGGTGGGCGTGTCTCCACGCCCAGCATTATATGTGGTTACCAGGGTTCGAACTCAGGCCCTTGCACTTGCGAGGCAGGCGCCGGAACCACTGAGCTAACCCTCCAGCCCTCAACACATTCTTATATTCAGTCTCCTCAGGGGCTATCATACAATTTGACCCTAAGATTTAAACTTTGAAAATTATGCAATCATTGATTATATTTTGGGCTCACATCTCCTCCAATGTTCTCTATTACATTATAATGCAAGATGGAGTTAGGTCAATGTAAAAAAAAAAAAATCCTCTTATTGAAAATTGCCTAAACTGCATCTTCTTTCTTTTTTTTCAGAATGAAGAACAAATTTTGGTATTTTGAATTTGGTACCTCTGAAACTTTCTCAGCCACCTGTAAGAAGCTTCATGAATCTGTAGAAATAGAAGTAAGAGCATTGAATTCATTTTTGTAAAAATAGAAAATGGCCTACGTGTGGATGTTAATAAGTTTGTGTTTTTTGGTATAGGCCTTGCGGTGAAATATACTTTGATCAGTGCATACGGATTTAGCCAGGATTCGAAAGTGTCCTTTTGGTTCCTCATAAGGAACGTAGCCATCTCTGAAATATTAGTGTGACGCTAACTGCAGATATGAATGGTTTTAATATAGTGTAAAAACAGAGAAGTGGAGCACAACTCTGAGAAGCAGCGAGGAAGTAAGTGGGCATAGTGTGGAGAGAAAGATGTAAGATAAAAGACATAGTTGAAGAAAATGAAAAAGTTGCAAAATATATAAAAACTATTTTTAGGTCTCAATATCTCATAACTGTTAAAACACAGTTCTCTAAAACTGTGCTTTCTTTCATGAATAAATGCTTAAAAAACTGTATTCTCCCATTTCATTCCCATTCATTAACTGGGCTTTCTTAGATTCCCAAAGTTGCTATATCCCTGTAACACACATATGAAGTGAAAATGCCAAGAAAAAGAGCAAAGATAATAAGAAAAGACATACTTTAAAAAGACTTGGAGCCAATAGGTCTACCAAAAATATACAGACACTGTAGGAGTCAAAATTTTGGAGATATATTGTAAAAGAAAACGACATACTGAGATTTTAAAGATTAAGGAAAAAGACAAGGCTATATTTTGATAAATAGTAAGGACAAAAAAGATCAGAATCAGGGAACATGGATACTGAATGATTCAGTGATATGAATTTAAAAATACTGATTTGCCACTTTTCATTGTAAAAAGATACACATAAGTGGTCTCCTGATGCCCGTGTTGTTAGAGGCACACGTTCAACTGGTCAAACAGAAGTAGGCTATACCAACTACAGGAGTTCCAGGGACTCTTTGTTAGCCTTTCTATTTGCTAATGTAGTAATCAAAATGTACTCCTTCTGATGTGAGCTGATGGTTGTGGAATGGGGAAAGGCCCTGTGAGCACGTCATACCATTTCTTCGGTAAGAAATCTGATCACACAAAGTAAAGGCCTTGGAGTCCAAATGGATTTACTGAGATGATTATTCATAGTCATGTATTTGTGGATGCACGTTTCATAAATTGTGAATAACCATAGATATTGCTAATGACCCATAACATATTTAATAATATACACTATATTGTATGTATGTCACTTAGGTTTGAAGAGGTAGATACAGATGTGTCCTATGCATTGTTATATGTAGTAATATAGGTACATAACTATTTATTTTAAGATTACAATTTTCCTTTACATTCAAAATTGTTAGTGTCATAAAACTGCTTTGAACAGTGGATTCCGAGCAACTTTTACTGTAAGAAACCCATGTTCAGAGAAAATCAGGCTTTGGTGGAAAGCATTCAGATATCCTAGTGTTCCAACCTCTGTGCTTTCCCTGGCCTATCCCTCAGTGCAGACTGAAGAGCTGTAGATCTATAAAGAGATAGTATGTGTGCCACAGGTTATAAATAAAAAATGCCTGATAATAAAGTGTGTCATGTACCCACAGGCATTTCAATGGAAATCAATGTGAAAAACATTGATAATTTTATAGCTTTTTAAATTGGCAGTATATATGTTTGCATTAGATGAAAATACATCCATGACAGAGAGGCACAACATTTACAGAGCATATCTGTATTCTTTTAGCCTTGCTTTCCCCCCTTGAGTCCCCTTTAACATTCTAAATGCGATAAAACTGGGCTGTGTTGTTCTACAAATTTTACATCCTATAGAAAAACTGCTTATGACATTCTCCTAATCTGGACAAGTCAAAGATTGGATTTGAGTTGCTATGTGTTTTCCAAGTCCAGCTTTCTGGATCTGTGACACTGGCTTGTTTTGGGAATCACTACAAACTGTGTGCACCCCATTATATTGCTGTATCTCTTCGTGTGTGTGTGTGTGTGTGTGTGTGTAGAGCAATGCCATGTCTGCCTCTCTCTTTGCATTGCAATGAATCTAGTCTATCATACTAACTTAATATGCCTTTCTACCCTCAAGGTTGCTTCATAATTAAATACAACCAACACAGCAGTTCAGAAATGTGATTCTGCTTACTGTTGCCTCCTATGTGGCCTAAACTCACACCAACTATGGTTTGAAAAATATATAACAGGGAACCAGCCACGTCAGTAATAGCAGATCCTCCAACAATGGATGTTTCATTGGCACCTTCTTCAAAATCATGCTTTTTTTTGGGGGGGGGGGATATTGTTTCATTTCACTCTCCTTTTTCATATACGAATCTTTTTCCAAAGGGGACAAAAGTTTGGAGTGATATAAATATCATGGGATAGTAGAGGATAAAAGCAATAATTAAGATTTATTAATTGTTACCTGGCTCATGCTTGGTGCTAAATGCTGCATGTGGATAATCTGCATTAATCTTGAATTAGAGGGGTACAGTCCTGTGTCCAATGCTGAGCTGACTATATTCTGTAAATAGCTAGAGAAGTAAGGATTATATTATAGCAAAATGTTTAAATTGAAGGAAAAATATAGGGAAAATAAAAATAAAATGTAGACCAAGAGATTCCTAAACCTCTATTCCAAAGAAAGTAAATGAGAGAATAAGAAAGCCCCTTCTCCAGTCATTTAGGCCCTTGTTTGTTGCTGAGTCTAGAAGTATGTCATACTAGTCGGGTTTGTTGCTTGCACAGAATACCAGACATCCACAGCTTAATGGTATAAGGTTTATTTTGGCTCCTGGTTTCAGTGCTTTTTTTCCTCATTGTTTGGTGGCCCCAAAGCAAATAACAGCAGAGAGGAAAGACCTGGTATAGAAAAGCTGCTGAACTTACGGTGTCTGGGAAGCAGAGACACAGGAAAGAGAGAGAGAGACAGAGGGACCAGATCTTGTCCTCAAGGTCACACCCCATGCCTGACCCACACTTCCCCAGAAATGCACTTAAAAATTGCCTGGACATCTTCCAAGCCGATAAAGTTGGATAGTCAGTATCAGCTACCACAAGTGGCACATTTTAATCCCAGGAGTTACCATCCCAAAAAATATTGAGAAGTGTCTTGATGATTACATACTTTTCTAAACCTAATTGGTCTCAAGGATGAACACATAAATTCACAATAACTAAATCTTAACAACAACCTATATGTCCAGCAACAGATGAATAAATTAAAAAGTTTATTTATGTGCAGTGGAGTACTACTATGCCATAAAGAAGGATAATTTTGAGTTACATGTAGGTGATGGATCCACACTGAGACCATAACGTTAAACTCACACAAATCTTAAATATCATATTGTTATACAGATAATAGGAAAAATGTAATACAGCGTGAACAATGTATCTAAAAATTTGCCTTCACTTAATGCAATTATCTTAAATGTTTTAAATGTTCTTTGGCTTATTAGTCTGACTTTCAATCTGTATATATTATAAGTAAACTTATAATTTCTTATAGGATAAATAAATGAGTCTGGTGCTGGGAAGAGGGGAATTGAAATGTGCTACATCCATGTGTCAACCCCCTACAGTGAATGGAATCACTATGTACTTCAAGAACTTACTAACAAAACCCCTAAAAAAGATGAGCATGGCGGGAGAGGGCAGAAGGAGTTGGCAGTTTTTGAAAGACAATAATCTTAATTCCAGTAACTCGACAAGCAGAATTCTTACAAGCAATAGGGCCGTTTCCCAGCACAATCTATTCTCTAGGTCTACCACTTTTAAGAGTATAAAGCAATATTTTAGGTTTCACTCAGTAAATTGTGAACATAGTTTATGTGATAGAAACATACTATGGGAAAAAATGACAATTTATCATTAAATGTACCTCATCAAATTTAATCTCTGCTTACATTTCTTCAAAGTTTAAAGACTAGGACTAACAGCTATTAACAAAACATGTAGACATTTTTTTTAAAGCTAAGTTTGTCTCGGAAATCGCATCTTCCATTTTGAAACCGAGAGGAGTAGATACTGGGCTCACAACATCATACTTAGAAATTGCCCCGTGGTACTGTATGTTAATAACCTTTTCCTTCACAATAAAAATAGCCAGGATTTATTGACAAAGTGAGGCTGTTAACTTTTAAGCTTTTATATTCTTTTACTCTGTAGTCACCTTTTAAAAACTCATAAATCTTCAAAGAGGATGAGAATAGTATCTGACGTAGTATCACAACTGGTTTATATTTCGTTGCCTTCACCTTTGCTTTTATTTTCATCTACTCAGCCGGTGCACTACAAGTCCTGGTCTCCATCAACACTACCACTGAAATTTTCCAGACTAATGAACATGATGCTAAAGCAAACAGAGGAAGGTTGCCTGGGGTCAGAACTCGTCGAAACAAATCATTAATAAATACCAGTGTATTTAAGTACATCGTCCTGCTCTCACCGGAGCATCAGTGTTCTTCAGTCCATGGTCATGGCGACTCCTTGAGAATTTTTTTTTTCACTTTTTCGAGAGCGATTTGCTCTGTTTCCTTCAACCTACACATGAGATGGCTCTGAAGGGCGCAAACTTGAAAAACAGCACACCCGGGTGTTTTTCCATTGTTGCATGTAACACAGCCAGTTCAATTAAAAAGAAAAAAAAAGCCTATTTTCAACATGCTCTCTTTCTGTGGATGAACAAAGGAATCCTCCTTCACTAATTCTGAAAGTAGCTTGTCACAGTGGGGTTCTGAGGCCTAGTCAAATAATTGTCTTAGTGTACTACCTGCTGTGTTCAATATCGAGTGAAAATGGAAGCAAGGCCCCAACTCCAGCTTATTTCATGATTCTTCTGTTATTTAAATGATTTTAGTCAGTTTGGGGGAAGCCAGACCTTTATAAATTAACAGCAGGGAAATACCAAAGGTGTCAGATTGCATATTTATCATCTTTTTCGTGTAATACTTAAATATGTATTAAGAAGTGACTGACATAAATTAGGCAGATTTCAGAAGCCACAGGCCGTGGCTTGTAGAGGACCCCCTTCTGCTTGACATTTCATCCTTGTCAAAGATCAAATTATTTTAATTTAGGCTGCAAATTATAAGGAATGAAGACTTCTTTGTGGGAATTCCCTGTGGTAATCTGACTTTTGTTGTTACTGCTGCTTGTCAGTGTGCAAAAGATATAATATGCATGCAAATAAGGTTAAAAAATATGTACTATCTAATTATCCAGCCAGTACATTCCACTTGAAGACAGTGGGAGGCCTGACACACAGTATGTGTTTGATTCATTGAGGCCTGCAGGGTATTTACACAAGATTACTTTTAATTATGAAATTAATATCTGTTTATCTAGAATATATAGCAGTAAGTGAGTATACACATGAGCAGAATTCTTTAGTAAAACGAAATCATCTTAATTTAATACATAAAAAGGACAGGGGAAAAAAAAAATCACTTGCTTCTGGAGAAAAAGAAAGACATCACCCAGTCCTTGCTTTCTCTCTTGTTGAAGCTAAGCGAATGAAAACTTGGCGCTTTCTCTAGAATTTGTCTCTACCCTGCCAAGTAAGCTCAAGATGTGTTGCTTTATTTCAGTTTTTTTTTAATTTTTTTGATGACCAAATGGAATCCTAGATTCCGAGTGATGAGGTGAATGTAGAGAAGGAGAAGGTTTGATTTTGTGCTCATTTTAGTGGCCAATTAGACCTCTTCTAAGTCTAAAAATGTCATGGTTTCCAAAAGAAATGAAGTTAGTCTTGATGACTTCTGTAAAAAGACACGAAGAATGAAATAACCCCACTGTAGTTAGAGTCCAATTTAGGAGCTGCTTTCCCCTGACAAAGTCTTTTTAAAAAAACCAAAAAAGTCCTCTGTCTTCTTTATTACCTCATAATCTCTTCTCATATTGTCTTCCAGTTGAAAGGAGGGTAACAATTTCTGAACGCTATTAATATTAACTCCTGTTTCAGAAAACCCAAAGCAAATAATAAAGTCACCAACAAAATCCCTAATACATAGCTGCACCATAAATCTTCACACATATCCATCAGCAGCAATAAACAGAAAAAATTTTTAAAAATGAGAAAGCAATTATTATAATTATAACAAAGCAGGGTTTATTAGTGATCTCCATAGCTTTCAATTTTCAACAGAATGTCTGTCACCAAACAAACCAGAAAGTCTGAATGATGAGGATTTGTCAAATCACCGTCACTCTTCCCTCCCTTGCCTGGTCCTCCATTCATTTGGACCAGAGCCCCCTCCCACCTCACCATACTGCTGGGGCCCTCAAAAGTCTCAGATTATCTGAAGTCCTGGTCACACTTTTCTTTACCAAGTCAGCCAAGCCACATCATTCAATTGTCTCATCACCAACACAAAACTGGAAACCATCAGTCATGAATACTAGTTTCTTACTTGCCCCCGTATTGGTTTACGATGCACAGTCCTTTGCACTAAGTGACAGGCATTAAAATTGCTCTCTGAAACTTGACCCTACTTCGCAGAATCACCCTCCCTGTAACAGGCGGGCAATTTGCCACTGACTCTGTGTACAGATGATACCATGTGTTCCTCTCCAGTGTTCTTTACACACAAAGACACGCTGGTGATTTAATTTTGGCATTTTAAGGATATAAATAAGTGTCTCACGTTAGTTGTGTGGTATTTTATATTGAGGTTTAGGATAAGCACTTTTGAAATGTTTGTCTAGAAATGGTAGGATTGTCTACTTAACAACCCTGGTTAGAAAATAAGTGAAAAAAAGAAGAAACTAAAAAAGGAAAGAAAATATCTGATAATTCTTATTTTTTTTTCCTTTTCCTGTTGCTGATCAGTGTGATGGAGTACAGATAGACCTCACCAACATCTCCCTGGAAGGAATTGCAATCTTGAATATACCGAGCATGCATGGAGGATCCAATCTTTGGGGAGAGTCTAAGAAAAGAAGAAGCCATCGACGGATAGAGAAAAAAGGCTCTGACAAAAGGACCACACTCACAGATGCCAAAGAGTTGAAGTTTGCAAGTCAAGGTAGGGTTTTCGGCAATGAATCATTAAACTGCTTGTCAGAGGTATTTTAAAGGCTACATTTTGAAGTTTTCCATTGACTTATAATAAAGTGTCCGTTTATGCATTTGTATTTCTCGTATTATCAGATACATATGGTTGAATTATATCATAATAGATTTGAAAATCATATATTATTTTCTTGAGTTTTTCTCTGTTCTCTTTCTTTGGTGAGACCATTTCTCACAAAAAATAATATTGAGGTTATTACTATATAATAAGCTCTTCTATAATGTGATCATTTTTGTCAGATGTTGAGTGGCCATAACAAGGCCCTGGTGAAGACATTTCTAAGGTTGCAGTGTAAGAGACTTGTTTTTTGTCTTTCCAGTCAGGTATGATATAGAAACAATATACACTAAGCTGTTATTCTAAGTATTATCTATAAGGAAATGTTTAAATATTGCATGGTAAACTTTTTATTATCTGCTTCTCTTTTTCCCAAAAGTTAATCATAACAGTTAGGAGATCTGGAAAACAAAGAACACAGGGTAACAAAATAAGACACAAAAGCTATGGAACAGAATGATTAAATCAGTTTTAATATAATTCATAATGGGATATGACAACTAATTTTTCCTGATAGATTTTATTAGAAAAGATATTAAAATAGTGATATTGTGATAGCTCATACACATTACCTTGTATATCTTTTACTTTCTAGAATTTATCTAATGCCATTGATGGCACTGGGAATATGAAAATATATTTTCTTAACTCAATGTAACAAGGACAAAATATAAGGGCAAGCCTTGTAGCCTCAATACAAAGAATAAACAAGTAAATAAATAATTGAGGTGGCTTGTAGACTTGCTGTCATGGCCAGTAATTCTATGGCTTGTTACTTCTGTGATGTATACCTGGGTACCATGAACATGACCAGATTGACAGGGACTGTGTTAGATGCTTGGACATTTAGACTCTTGATACCAAACCTCTCTGTGGCCTGGTAATGACAGGAGGCTCAGGTGCCCCGAAAGGTGCAAGTAAGCCTGAATAATTCTGTAATTTAGGACAAGTGCAATTGTAACAGATCAGTTAAAGTACTTTATATGCAGAATGCGACATGACTATTAAGCTAGGAAAAGAATAGCATTTTGAAGAAAAAACACATAAAAATTAGAGAATTTATCCTACATGAATTAATGATAAGTACAAAATAAATAGGTTGTAGAGGTTGTATTATGCCATTAATACTGTCATATCTAAATGACAGTTTTTATAAAATGGGAAATATCTAAAGGGAATTTTGTGTGGGAACATAATGAGGGCAAAGAATAAATATGATTCAGAAAGAAAATGAAAGAGCATGTATATAAGGGGTGGAGAGTTATGGGTGGGTAAGGATGTGGGTAAAAATGAGAATTAACTTGTGTCATATACTGGTACAAATTCCCTAATGTTGTGTGTGATTGTGAGCTGTATATAAAATGTACCCATAAAGAATTCAATTTAAAAAAAAAAAGCTAAGGGTAAGATAAACAGATATCTAAGATTAGTAAAAAAAAAATTTTTTTTCTAAGAATTAGAATTAGTTTAAAGACCATACTCAGACCAAATTGAAAACTCTCAACTGGGCCAGAGATTGAGCTCAGCGGTTCTGCTGCCTGCCTCACAAGCGCAAGATCTCTGGTTCCATCCAGGGAACCACATACAACAGTACCGGGCGTGGTTACTCACGCCCACCAGCAACCTGTACCACACCCCACAATGCTGGGCGTGGTGGCTCATGTTCATAATTCCAGCACTCCGGAGGCAGAGGCAGGGGGATTGCTGAGTTCCAGGCTTGCCTGGGCCACAGAGTGAGTTCAGGGCCAGCCTGAACTACAAAGCGAGACCCTGTCTCAAAAAAAACAAAACTCTCAGTTATGTAGGTTATAGTATTAAGCACTATTTATGTACCTACTGGTTCTCTCCTTACAAATGTCTTCCCCTATATATACATATATGAAACAATAAGCACAAGTATTCCCAGGTTATTATTTTATCACCACATTCTAGCACCAGGCGCAGCCCTTGCAAGTGCAGGCTCCAGATATTCAAGCAAAATGGGTCTCAGTGCCCAGTAACTTTCACCCATTAAGCTGCCGAAAGCACAGGAGACACATGGCTGAGCTCTGTGCAGGCAGATGAGGTGCACCTGCACACGGCCTGTGTGGCCTGGCCTTCCTCACTGCCCCAGATGCCCTTCTCAGAAACGCAAGTTGGAAGTACAGCACAGACTATCCGCACCTAGTGCTGTGGACTCTCCTCTTATTCTTGTACGAAGCATTTCCTTTTTCCTTGCTGTCTTTTTGTTTTCTTCTTGTGGGACTGTTAGAATCAAGTCCTCATAATTCTGACAAAGGAGAAAGCGAGAATGTTCATGATTCGCGATGCACTTTTTTACATGCTACAGTTTTTGAATTGTCTCTCTCTGTAAAATTTCTTCTTGTGTTTTAGAATGGATGCATGCTTTTCTAAAGTTTACAGATTTTGTTAGGGTAGCTTCAGAGAAAAAAATACAAGTTCATATTATAGAGATAAATTATTTTACTGATGAAAAGTTTTTAAGGTAAAAACAAGCTTACACTCTTTCATTTATTTAAGGAAGTATCATTGGCCAAAGATTTGATTTGGTACATCAAATCTCAAAATATTAAACTCTCCATGATTTGAAGTTCCTGAACTATTCACTATTTGAGGAGAACACATAAAACAGAATAATCAATAAATTTATTGGTTAGAAATTTTACTGTAGACTTAATTTAGAATGAACAAAAGTATAAGTAATTCATTTAATGATATTATTCCATTGAAATACACTGAACTGCTCAATTGTAATTCTGAAATGTATTCACACTCACAGACTTCTAATTCAGTAGCCATTTTTTTCATGTGTGTGTTTGTAAATACAAATGAGTGTATAATATATAGATGTCACAGTCTTTAAGCAAAACTATAAAGTAGGCCAAGTTTATCTTCAAAGTTCCTTGCTTTAATATTTAACCTTTCCCATGTCTTTCAGCTTGAGTTCATCTTTACCTCCACATCATCTAAATTAACCTCAGAAAGATGTCTAATATATTCATTCACGTTAATGTATAAATGACTGATTGCAGATGAAGGTAGCAAATTTGCATTTTAAAAGATATAAAGGCCTTCAGCTAAAACATTATTTTTCATACTGTGCTCCTTTAAATTATAACTGCAATTCTTCAACAGTTCTATAAAAACTTGGTTCAAATTCATTGCTTTATTTTGGACCAATAAAATAGTCTAATAAAAGTACACAACGGGCCAGAGATTTAGCTCAGTGGTTCCAGTGCCTGCCTCGCAAGCGCAAGGTCCTAAGTTCTATCCCAGTAACCACATACAATGCTGGGTGTGGTGACTCACGCCCACCAGCAATCAATACCACATACCACAATGCGGGGAGTCGTGGCTCACGCCTGTAATCCCAGCACTTGGGAGGCAGAGACAGGAGGATTGCTGAGTTCGAGGCTTGTCTGGGCTACATAGTGAGTTCAGGGCAGCCTGAACTACAAAGTGAGACCCTATCTGAAGAAAAAAAAAAAAGTACACAACAATATGTTCTATAAAAAAATCAGCCATATTGGGCTGGAGGGTTAGCTCAGTGGTTCTAGCACCTGCCTCGCAAGAGCAAGGTCCTGAGTTTGATCCCCGGTAACCACATACAATGCTGGGCATGGAGACTCACGCCCACCAACAATCAATACCACATACCACAGTGCCAGGCATGGTAGCTCATGCCTGTCATCCCAGCACTCAGGAGGCAGAGACAGGAGGATTGCTGAGTTCGAAGCTTGCCTAGGCTACATAGTGAGCTCAGAGCCAGCCTGAACTACAAAGCGAGACCCTGTCTCAAAAACAAACAAAAAAAATCGCCATATTAACAATTCTCAAATCATTTTGAGTGATCAGATAAAAACTACTTGCTGAAGTCTTCCCCTTCTTCCTCTTTTCCTTTCTTAATATTTAGCTGAGGAAATAGAGAGGGAGGCCTACACATATACATTTATGTAAATGTTGCATTGATTAGAAAGTCTATAGCTCTGCTTTATTTTATTTATTTTTTGTTTTGGTTTGGTTTTTTTGAGACAGGGTCTCACTTTGCAGTTCAGGCTGGCCCTGAGCTCACTATGTAGCCCAGGCAAGCCTCGAACTCAGCAATCCTCCTGTCTCTGCCTCCCAAGTGCTGGGGTTAACAGGCGTGAGCCACCACACCCAGCTCTGCTTTATTATTTAAAATAACATGCCCCTTCATATTTAATAGGAACATTTTACAAAGGACACATTATCATGGTAGCATATGTGAGGCCCAGGTAATTAAAAGGTCAACAAATCCAGATTATTTTTGTATAGCACAAGAACCAAACAACATACAGCAGTCAGTTGAAGAGAAAAACTGGATGACAAAATGAATATTTTAAATACAAATTTATATTATTATAAGTAGCACTTTGCTCATAAACAAATTGCATTTGTTAACTAGCATCAAAAAATAATAGTCTTATAGTAGCTCAGGCAAGCTTCCCTCAGATTTGATTTAAACATGCTCACAACTACAGCTAAAGAGTGAGCCATAAAATGGAAAAATTTAGAACTGTGTGTAGAGTAAGATAAATCTGAGTAATGGAAATTTCGAGTGACTATCTAAACCAGACAGTAAGTAATATGATGTCATAAATTTCTATGGAAGAAGTTGAAAAACTATGTTAAATTGGCACCTTTGAAAAGCATTCTTTTGATCAAAACGCAAGGACATCGAAAGAGGAAGTGAGGTGCTCTTGTTCTAGTTGATTTAGCTTTGAAGAAGCCAGTCCAGCACTCCATGCTGCACAAGTGGAATCTGAATGGCTCCAGATGGCTGAGTGCAATATTAAAAGTTCGTATCATTTAAATACATATCCAGTATCACATAATAAAAATAAAACATAGAAATAAAAAAAAAGATAAGGTGACTATGACATTAGACTTGTCATGAAAATAACTTCATTATTCTTGTAGTATGACTATACTCAAAAGTGGAAGAATTTGAACTTTAAAATGCATTCCTACAATTCTTATACAGATTTGGTCTTTTATTTACTGCCTTTTAAAATATTGCCTCTGTTGCAAAGAGAAAAGTTGTTGACAGCTTTAAAAGTTTGAAAAATGCTGAGCAAAAGTAATTACACTCAAACCATAGAGTTTCAGGCATTTGCCAGGAACTAGGGCAGGAGCTGCCAGGCTCAGCTGGACTCCTGCTTGAAGCCTCATTAAGTAGGTGACTGTCGGCCCTGCGTATGGGTACAGCTAGCCAGGTACTTGTCATAGGAAAGTTTATCTTAAAAACTAATTAACATACTAATTCATCCAGAAAATTTTCAATGATTTCATTCATATTTACCATTTACCAACACTAATTCCTTTATTTGGTCAGAGTTTCCCAAAACCCACAAAGCACTCATATGAAAAAGAAAGAGGTTTACCAGGTATACTGATGAATATTTTAATGCTTGGTACACACACACACACACACACACACACACACAGTGATTGAACTATAAGTTTTAGAAATGTATTACGATAAAGAGATATAGTCTGTCCTCTTCAAGGTCTTTTCCTTTGCCTTTAACACACTTATGGCTTTATCCTGGCAACTTTCTGAAGCAGCTCTGGAATACTCTCTGATGAGTCTTTTTACGAGGTATGATGAAAAATAGGGTGAATGGTGTTGCCAACTGCCACCCAATAGAAAGATGGTCTTGTGAAAACAGTGAGGCATGTCCTCCTCTGCCTTGTTGGCCAGGTGTGGCACCACGCGACTTCTGGTTCTTTCCCAAAGGCAAAATGACCATGAAAGATGAATGGGATTGATTCTGAACGTGGAGGCAGCCAAAGCAGCATAACAAGACACTCACGAAAGCTCCAGAACTGCTCCAGAAAGTGGAATGAATGATAAGTATGTTCAAAGCAGGGACAGGTATTTTGAGGGGAATAAATGGCACTGTGTCTTATCCTTCACAGTGATAATTTTTAGAATAGTCACTGTATTTTTGACAACCGTATTTGTGTCTGTATTTACATGTATGTTTATATATTATTACAGTGTTTTGTTTCATTATTTATAATAGCAATCAATCCCTTATGAATAAACTTGTTTAAGTAAAAATAAAGCAGCTCCGCACACCTTCTATATTTGGACAGCCCTGTCAGTATAAACATTTGTATTCTTACACAAATTTGTATAAAATTTACTCTGTGTGCTCTAAGAATAAGCTTTTCTGTGCAGTTTTATACAGAAGCTTCCTGTTTTGATTTGCCTGTGGAAAGTAGCCTCAGAATGTGATGCAGCCATTTTCAATTCATGAGTCTGAAGGGCGAGACTGTGTATTTGATTGGTTGTTGAGGATTTCCCCTATATCAAATAAGTCTATGATCCTTACTTTTGTAAACTCCTGTAATCTATAATGAAAAACAATTCAAGTCAGTCCAGATCAAATTCATCAAAGAAAAATCAATGGGCGAATAGCTACAAACATTTGGTAAAACCTGAATGTTATTTTTTTCTTGAAAGCTAATTAAGGTAATTATTGCTGTTTATTCATGTTTTGAATGTGAGTGGTGGGTGCTGGGTTAACTTGTGTGTGCTGTGCCTTCTATTACACAGATAATCACACAAAAAGCATTTAAATAGGAAGATGGTGAAACATTTTATACCTTGTAGAAGTTAGACATATAAGAAATTGTGGTAATGGACTTTGACATTTATTATTACCAATTTTTCTAGGTATTTCTATGGGTTATTTAGGGTAATTCAGGAGTCAGTGAGTTAAATTGTCTAAATATAAATGCAATATTCATTTTAGAAATGTAGAAGATGTATTTGGCATTCAAATCTCAGCAAGCAGTACAATTTCCAAGTATTTAAATTCAGTGATTAAAATCAATTAAATTTAGAAACAAGAAAAATATTTCATGCAGTATTATTATACCTGGATAATAACATTCTTGAGAAAAAGATCATAGCATTTGAAATGTTGTATTCCATAAAAATATGTACTTATATTAATGCCATGACAATTTCACTAGTTGAAAATAGATCGATCCAAATATTTGCTATCTAATATTCTTTAAAGGGAAGTCACAAAATGAATTCTGACTTGTGTGATTTTTTAAAATTTAATTTAATTAATTGGTGCATTATATATACACATCACAATTATACTCCACATTGAGAATTTGTACCAGTACATAACATAACTTAATCCTCATTTTTCCCCTTCTGCAACCCCACCCTACACCTGCCGCCCCTATATACATGGGTTTTTTTTTCCTTTTTAACCATCTTTTTTTTCTTTCCCCTCCTTATTTGCCCCTAAACTCCATTTGCCTTCTTCAAAATGTTTCAACAATGAGTGAACAATAAAGCTACCTAAATATCAAACCTGTGGTTTGCACCAGGGACTTACCCTGGTGGCACTGTCCTACCTTGCAAGCTCAGGATCTTGAGTTTGATCCCCAATACTGAAAGAAAAAAAAAAAAGACAACATTGTGGTTAGCAATTTAAGATTATGTATCTTAGTATCTGGGTATTCAATACAATAGTATTCCTTTTATTTCAAAGGAAACAAGCTTTTATAGTTTATAAAAATAGTAAAAAATATTAAATTAGGGAGTGTAAAGTAGATTTCTTATATAAAACAAAAAATGTTTTGCAGAACTAAGACCAGGCAGTCTTACTTTTAGTATGCCTGTACTATAAAGCATGTATTTGTTTATTTTCAGTTTTAATTAAGGCTCAGGCAGTTCACTTCATAGAACTTCTGGGGCAGTATACTTTCTTTGTTGGCAAAATACTAAATGCTATGCTGAGAACTTCTACATTCCTAGCTGGTAGTTTTAATTGTAACTGTAGAGATGGATGGGAGATGTAAATACTTCAATATGTCATTTTTCATACACATCATGGTCTGATTTCATCGATATATTATCATCTTCCTCTGTGATGTGTGTCCAATCCAGGGCCTGTTAAAAACAATAGCAGCTAGCCGGGCGTGGTGGCTCACGCCTGTAATCCCAGCACTCAGGAGGCAGAGACAGGAGGATTGCTGAGTTTGAGGCTTGCCTGGGCTACATAGTGAGCTCAGAGCCAGCTGAACTACAAAGCAAGACCCTGTCTCAAAAAAAAAAAAAAACAATAGCAGCTATTCTACCCATATTATGACAGCAAGATAATTTTAGGTAGATTTAATGTATGCAGAGGTGGAAACGTAAGACAGGTTTTCACATTAAATAAATATTGGCTGATTACATAAACTTCAATTAATTAAATAACACGTGTGGAGCATGAATGTAAATGATGTCTCATAAAGATTCATGTTCTAGAGAGGAAGCTATCCATACGTGTTTTCTAACTAGAAACCCGGCAGCAATTTTTTCCACTGAGGGTGAAGATTTGAAGCTCAGGTGTAAGATGCTCCCAGGAAACTTGGGAGTGACTTTTCCTTTTATTGAGACAAGCGACAACAAACATTTAAAACATGAAATAACTATTAAAAGGGAATTAATTCAACAGTGGCAAGCATTAACTATAAAGTATGGTTCTAATTTTTCCTGCATGTGTTGAAAGCTGTGTTTTCCTTGGAGAATACAAATAAGAACCAAAAAAAATCATGACAAAACTGAGAAGGACACTTCAATCGCATCATCTTGGGGAATCACATCTCATTTACAGAACGCAAAGAATACCAAGGAGATACAAAACTTTTATTTTTCCTGTATTTATAATTTTTTTTCATACAACCTTTAAAGTTGGAGAAAAATGGCCACCATTCCTGCTTCTCATACTTACTTAACTCCGAAAAGCACTGTAGGTATCCAGTGTGAGAAAGGAAACCTGTTTCTTGAATCAAAGTCTACATCTACTTAATTATCACTGAGTAATGAATTTGGGTTACCCAAAGCAACTAATCACCAGGGTTCCCTTGCCATGAATTTAGTTTCCATGAATATAGTGCTTTATTATATAGAGCGAATTAACATATGAATGCTCGCTTCTTGGACACTCTGAAGCCTACTCCATTTTTGTGGAAATCGATAGAGATCCATATAGATCACAATCCCTTTACACTGGCTAATCATTCTTCTTGCTTAATAAAAACAATTCCATTGTTCTTGTGATAGACTATGAATTTATAAAGTTAGTTTCTTAAATGTCTGTTTTAGGCAGGAACTATTGGCTGGTGTACAGTTTCACCTATTAATCAGATTAAGCTAAATATCGAGGCCTGAATATTATAAAGTGGCAGAGCTTTCAAATAAGACAAAAATCTCCATGGATAAACATGACTAATTTCAATGAGCCCTGGGGAGCTTTTCTGAGAAAGTTCAAATGCTACACTGTTATTCTAATGATCCCATAATACAGCGCAAAATAACAACCTCATTTCACCCTTTTATTTACCAAGCTGCTCCCACTTTCATTAGCTTTTACCTGCTCAAGCGCTAAAAGATTGTTCCTCGTTGAGAGATTCATTAAAAGAGAATAATTATATTATATTTCACAGATTGGCAGAAAGAAAATGTATCTTTGAGCAATTCCATTTCCCTGAGCAGTTGTTCATTTCAGAGTTGGAGACAGGGCTATTAAGTACTTTCTACCCTTTTTAAACATGTCAAAGCTAACCATTAATACTGAAATTAGTAATCTGCTTCTGATTTAATGAAAGAATTAGCTGCTATTTGTAAAATTCAGTCTCTGTGAATGAAACACAACGTAACAGTATTTCCAGAAATATTTAATAACAAAAATCATTAACTCCTTATACAACATGTGTAGTACACAGTTCTCTTTTGCTAGTTAAAAATCCTCACATACTTTTTCCATGACTAAGGCTTCTTTAACCAAACACTACATAAAACATTTTCTTGTTAAGTCTTTGGTGTTCGTATTTTCAGTGTTTTGCTAGAAGAAGAGTAAAAGAAAGAAAATAGCCAGTATCAATGAATTCCATTTTTAGATTTCCTGCAAGAAAGATAATGGACTTCTCATAAAAGATCCTTTGAAACTTCAAAAGATAATAAAATGCATAAAAATATGACCGATACAAAATAGTTCTGAAATCATTTCCTATTTGAATATGTTGGTGCTGCGAAAGAAGTTATCCATGGTTCTGTGCAAGGAGATATTCAAATTCTTTGGCAAGCAGATGAGCAGGGATCAATACATCGATTAGTGACGGTTTGGCTGAACAGGCTGTGCTTGTTGGGGATGGATCCTCCTCTTCTAGCTGGTGCTTCGAATCACTGTGGCTGGCTCACCCACAGTGAAACTCCACAGTACGTTGAGCCAAGCGAGAACCCAAGACATAATGCATCTTTACTCAGTTTGAGTCCAAAAAATGCCCTTTTGGGTCAAAAAAACAATTATATCAAAGTGAAATAGCAGTTTAAAAAGCATATTGAATTTGAGGATTTCAGAGACAGGCAGTGAATTTCTCCAGGTGTCTTATTTGAAAAATACCAAACTTTGCTGCCATAGCAGCAGGGTTGTTTGGACTCGCAGGTGGGGTTTTAGGTTTTATACTGCTTTGTGATAAGGGATCATTTTTAAATTCTTCATTTATATATATTCTGTTCTTTGATTAATGAGGGCTTCTTTTTCCAAAGAATTTCAAAAACTTGCCTTTATTGTTTTGGTAAAATAAAGTATTTTAAAGTTTGTTTTTCATTTCTGTAGTTGGGTTTTTGAATATTTTATATATGCCATCTTTGTAAACATTACTTTCATCCAAATGTTCATATAAAAATCAGCAATCAACATGAAACTATAACAGGTGTTTTCATTCTTTTGAAAGCAGAATGAATATGCTGTTTATGATAGATACTGAGATTTAACTTCCTTACAAGCCTAGAAGCCATGCTGTTATCCAAAACATTGCAAACAAACAAAAATGAAATAAATGGATTAGTTTAGGCATAAAAGGTTGAATACATTTTTTAAAGACACATAAAATTCATGCAGGAGACTTGTAAATAAGGTTAATTTACTACTAAGTAATCAGATAATATATGTCATAATGTGTGTGTATTTTTGAAATGAAATGCAGAATAATATCAAAATTTCTTTGGAAATCTCAGTCATAGAACCAGGTACCTAAAAGATTACTTTAAAGAAAAAATCGGTCGGGGAGAAGGATACCTTTTGAAATTGAGACAGCTGTGTAGACGAAGGCAAGGCTAACTTCCCTGAGACAATCTTCTTTGGCCCATTTTCCCAAGGGAAAGGAGGACGGAGCTGGGACCTTCTGCTTTCTGGTCTTCATTTCCTTTGTTACTTCATGTCGTCCATGAGAAGAACTTTTTTAATTGAGATGTCATTATGGTTCCTTCCCCAGATGAGGAGGCTCATTTGAAAGCCATGTCTGTTACACTAGGTATTCAGTTTCCTAAATAACTCCTGTCACTTATACCTTGAGACCTGCAGAATGTAACTTCCAAAGGGGTGTAGGAATCTTTCTTCCAATCCTGTATTGCCTTTGACTCTTCATTTATTTTTTTTTTCTTTTTGGCCTTGTGACTTCCCACATAATGTGTTATAAAATTGAGTTATCATATCCCATGGGCCAAAATAAAATAAATGAAATGTGCATCCCATTGACTGGTTTATATTCTAGACAGTCTTATATTCTAGGGTCTATACCCTAGATAGTCTTCTTTCCAAATCCACCAAGCTTTGGTAGAAAAGACTTTTGACATGGGCACTGAAAGCTATTATAATATTTATATTTTAAACAGAGTCTTTAGTTTTTAGTTTGCTAGACTCAAGCTTATGGCCATCAATTCTGTGGTAAGCAGAGGAAGAAATCTAAGACCTCATAGCAATTTTTAGCTTGAGCACATTGGTTTCATAACCTGTGAAAATGGAAATAAACACTTCTGACTTTTCTATCTCATAGAAAGACTTGTATATCTTGATACACTGTAAACGTTAATTTACTCTAGGAATGTATGATGATCTGATCACTGCAGGAAGTTTAAAATATGAATGAGGGTTATTTAAAGCCCTTCGAACACTTGGCTCATGTTTTTGAGGAGAGCAAAGGACAATTAGCTCGTTATCTAGCTGTAGAACCAATAACCTTTCCAAGAATTAATCCCAGCCCCAGAGGATGGCAAAAATAAATACTATCCACATTTCCATTTAGGGGAAATATTTTCATTTCTTGACAAATTGTATCATTAGGGTTCTCAGCAGTTAAAATATTTAGATGGAATTTAATGAAGCATTAGGTTTTGTTGGATTTTCTGATCAATTATTTCTTACCAGACCTTCTGAAGAAAAGACCAGATCATTCTAGATAATTTGTTCCAATAAGTTTATGAAGATACAGTCAAGACTTTCTAAGTATTATGATCCATGAAATACCTCATTTAAGCTGGTTATTTCCTAATGCTGTATTTACTCATTTATCGATTTTTCCTCAAACAGAATCCATAATATACAGTCTGTTTTCTCCATTCCCTTCAGTTCTGTGCTCTCTCTCATTTAAAATTGTGGTGGCCACATACTGATTCCCTGGGACTCATGTATCCACTGATCTCATCAGAGTTAAGTCACTGTGGCAAGCAGGAGAGGTTATACCTGCTGCTCCGAAATTTCTGATGCCTTCCTGGCTGGGTCTAAGAGTCTTCTCTGGAGTAGGCTGCATGGAAAGTACAAACTGCCTAGCAAATTAACGACCTTGTGAGGTGCTGCTTGCTGGGGTGAAAATAAATCATTAGACATACAAGGGACAGATAATGGGCCCTAGCCACGGTGCACAACTCTTTCAAACTAGTGCTGATTGTGTGCCAACAGACGTGGCAGTGAATATCAACAAGATTTGCGGCACTTTAGCAAGACCTCGGTAAGAAAGCAAAGAGGGCAGCCCTGCAGTTTTGTTTATACTTTATTGCCTCTTGCTTCTGAAACAACTCTTCCCAGACAACAGGGCCACTGTCTCACTGCAGGTTATTTTTACAGCTTTCAGAGAATTTCTGCATGGGCTTAAGATTTTGCATATGTATTGCGTTATTCTTGTAAGTGTTGCTATTGCTGTACTATTGGCAATGATATTAGTGCCCCTACTTCTAAATTATAAAGGAAAAGCTCTCAGAACTTCAGAGTATGCATTTAGCTTCTTATGAAATAGAGAAAGTATAAGCATTGGTCATATTTTTGTCACTGATAATATCTTTCAGTCACCTGAAATGCCATCGCCTGTTCTTCATGGACAACCCTAGGTTAAGTATGACTTTGACCATAATACAACCCTCTAAAGAATTAGTTCCTACAGTTTGGTTTCCATAGTGGCTCGTGTCATGTCTTAAATCTGACTTTTTCTCTATAAAAAATATTTTAAATGTATCTACAAAATGTATGCACAGCTCTTATTCCATAAGTGACAGTCCACAAACAGATTATGCTTTTATTAACACTTTTTTCAAGCTAATTATGTCCTTGTTTAACTGATGCTTTCCATCTTCACTAGAATTGTGTAGGATGTGCAAAACTTTAAATGAAACAAGTCTCAGTTCTTAAACGGAAAGAACCAATGACTCTCATGTTTACCCCCTCTTTAAAGGGCTTGGTAGATAGGTTTTTAAAAACCATATTAAAATATTTCATGTATATTGAATAGAGAGCTAATAAGGAGCCAGTCACATGATCATTTGACCAAAATTGTCAACATACACGAGTCATTCCCTTGATATCTGGAAATGTATCCAAAGTCATTTTTTTTTTTTATGAGACAGGGTCTCACTTTGTAGTTTAGGCTAGCTCTGAGCTCACTAGGTAGCCCAGGCAAGTCTCAAACTCAGCAATCCTCCTGTCTCTGCCTAGTCAAAGTCATTTTTGAGACTCTAGCCCAAATAGGCTTCTGATGCTAATGCAATACACCAAATGTGCTACCATCTCAGACCTTTGTACTGCTGTCTATCCTAGCTGGGATATTGTCTCGGGCTTCTCTGTGTCTTTTTGGCGACTCTAAACACTTAAGTATTGAAATATACTTTCCTGAAAAGGGATTTCTCTGGCAACCTTGTGCAAAATATAATCGTTTCCATAGTTCCTCCTACCTCCTCTCCCACTATGTTTTGTTCTTTTCTAAAGCATGAATTTTGTAGTGAACCATGACATGTGCAGAATATTGCACCTGTGATAGATGTATAACTATTAAATTTGGCAAAGTCTAGAACCACTCTCTCAAATTGAGAGACACTGTGTTACCACAATACAGCTTCAGCAGATGCTGCTGAAAGTTGTGGCAATGACGTATTCAACCACCTGCGTATGAAAGTTGGAAATAGATGGTGCAGTGGTGCCAGGACCTTCAGGCAGCGAGCATAGAGGGAGGTCCCTAGGCCACGGGAACCCTCCCCTCGAGAGAAGTGGATGTCATTTGCATGGGGACGTTGCGCTTCTTGTTAGCATGTCATTACAAAAGCCTACACTCCACCGTCATGTTTCTCTTCAGCTTCTCTTCTCTTGGTTTGATCTCCTTCTCTCAACATGTGCTCCCCACCCCTGAGCTGTCACCTGCCCCGAGGGCCCCGTGAGTTCATGTTGTGCCACGTGTGTGTGTGTCCTTAAGAACTGTGTGCTACATCAACTTCTTTTCTTCATATGGATTCCCAGTTCCTGGTACGGTACATAGTAGTGAAAAGTAGACTTATACAGCGGATCCCCACAAGCTCAGGTTATCATGAGGCCCTGTAGAGCGGTCACTTGACACCACATAGTCGGGTGACTTGTCTTTATATATTCCTAGTGTCATTTCCAGATCTGCTTTCTGGTTGACTTAGAGACTTTTGTTGTGGTCACTGTACCCTTGTTTGAGGACCTTACGTTCTACAGTGTAATTTTCTTTCTGGGGCTTATTCTAAAGTCATTTTTAATCATTTATTTAGTATTACAGGCTGTCCCCCATGGTTCGCGTCATGGCCACATACATTTCAATCCATCTTATAGAGCCTTTTCCTGTTCTGCACGTGACACAAACCTATCAACTTTCTATGTCACCAGAAAGTAGACAGAGCACTAGTCACAAGTGTGGAGGACATTATCTCCAAAACATGCAAAGCCCATGGGGTACAAGGTCTAATAGCCCTCATTCTGTGGAATGTGCTCTGACATACTGGACCAAAATGGGTCCCGAATCTTCATAGAATCTGTATCTTATGTTCTAAAGAGTTATGGCTGCACCAAACTCTCCAATCAATACATACTTTATTGCTTGTCTAGCCATGTTAGCAAAATAACGTCATGTTTCTTAAACTTTTTGTCCCAAGACCCATTTACACTCTTAATAATTACTCAGAGTCCTAAAGAACTTTTGCTTATGTCAGGATTTCTACTGTAATTTACTATCAGAGAAATTAAGTCTTAGAAAGTTTTTATAATTTACTTACACATTTAACAGTAATAATACACTTAAATGATAGTAATAATTGATAATATCAATAATGCATACTTAAAATAAGTGGATTTCAAAAACAAAACCAATTAGTAAGAAGAGCAGCACTATATTGAACTTTTATAAATCTCTACTTAATGTCTGGCCTACGAGAAGACAGCTGGATGCCCTGATCTGGCTTGACATTCAGCCCATTTATCTCTTCTTATTGTCAAAGCAGATGAGGGAAATTCAGTCTCACACACCTGTCTAGTTGGATGTGACTGTATGCTAATAATCTTTTTAAATGTTTTCAGATATAATTCTTTGGCCCAAATAAAATAGAAGTTGTAGCTTTTAAAGGTTAGTTGAAATATGGAACATAGAAAGGTATCAGTGAATTTTAATACTGTTACACTAACATCTATAGGAGTGTCTTGAATTTTGAGTAGTTCTCTGACCCACATACGATTTATAGCACTGTGAATTCAATCATTTGGAAATGCATCAGTTTTCTACATTTTTACAATTTTTAAATACTAGCACATTTCATTCTACAACATCAAAAATGACACTCATTAGCTTCAAGCTCTCAGTGGTAAGGCTGAAATTTTGAAATCTCTAATTTTCATTCTAAAGATTAGACTCTATTACTGGGAACAAGTTCTACCAGTTTTTCTTTTTATCTTGTAGGCTGTCAAATATCTTATTTTGAACAAACATGATTTTACCATCAGTAGCCCTTTGAAATTGACAAAAGGAAAAAAATGCTCTATGAAAAATACGTCAAGTTGAGCTCACAATTCTTAGTAATAGTACAAATAATATCCTTTAAATAAGTACTTTAGTTTGATAGCAAGCAGAAAAGCCTCTACCTATTTCCAATTTTACCACAAAAATAGTAAAAAGATGTACTCAGAGGTAAAGTTTTAATGAAAGTTTTACTCCTTTACCTAGGGTGATGATTGCTGCTGTTTTTGAGACCTAGTTTCACTCAGTCACTGATCTTGCCTGGGCTGGTGTCAAACCTGGAATCCTTCTGCCTCAGCCTCCAGCACACTGAGCCATAAAACAAACATTTCTTGTAATTTTTAGCAATGAAGAATGTATTTTTACTACAGTTTATGTGTTTCATGGTCAGGCAGAAGTTGTTTTTTTTTTTTCTTTTTTTCTTTTTGGAGACAGGGTCTCGCTTTGTAGTTCAGGCTGGCCCTGAGCTCACTATGGTGCCCAGGCAAGCTGCTGGGAACTCAGCAATCCTCTTGTCTCTGCCTCCAGAGTGCTGGGATTACAGGCATAAGCCACCACGCCCGGCATTGTGGTATGTGGTGTTGATTGCTGGTGGGTGTGAGTCTCCACGCCCAGCATTGTATGTGGTTTCCGGGGATCGAACTCAGGTCCTTGCGCTTGCGAGGCAGGCGCTGGAACCACTGAGCTAACCCTCCGGCCCCAGGCAGAAGTTTTATCCAACATCGTTCTACCACATCAGTGCAAATGTCCAAACAATATATGAAAAAAGTTTTGATCGCTTCAATTTGAAATTGTTTCAGGGATTGCCATGTTCACAGTTAGGGAACTAGCGATGTCATGAGCCAGTGTGACACTTTGTATATTGTGGAAGTGTCAGGACCCTCCGCAGAGGGTGACTACACAGAAAAGAGAATTCACAGAATCCCGATTTAAAACCAGATATGCATACTGTCGCCTGCTCCACACGGATCGGTACTGGTTCTGAGTCCTCTTTCTGAGAGGGAAGGAAATGAGTGCAATTCTTACCCTCACGGTGATTCCTGACCCTGAAGACTGTTCATCTGCTCAAAAGACAAACACCCCATCCTGCCCTGGAGTTCGCAACTGCAGTGGATGTTACTGTGTGGGACGATTTCCAGCCATCATCTACCGTGAAACATCCATATCTCATAGATGCTGGCCTGGTGTCATGAAAGGAGAATGCCAGAGACCACCCTTGCTCCCCTCCTTAAATCTGTGTTGCTGGGACAATGCTGGGCCATGCTTGTGTACAGCAGAAGAAACCAGGGTGAGGGACTTTGCCAAGGAGGTCTAGTCCAGCAGCACCAGCCAGCTGCATGCCCAGACTTGGGTAGCTACCTAATTTCACAAACCTTCATTCTGTTAGGATGAGGTTAGATTTGGGGCGATTGGTTGCACTTTTGACTTTAAGTTTATTTTCAAAAGTTCTGCATATTTGCCTTTACACAGTGCCTTCACTCTTAAGATAAGGTCCTCAAGTCTTCCTGGGAAGGAACTGGGAATGGAAATTTGGACGTCACACTCTCAAAGTGTTGTTAAGTTTCTTCCCTCGAGAGATTTTTTTCCTTCAGTCAGTAGTTGTCGATAAAGGTCAGGTCTTGAAACAGGACAAAACATGACTTGGGAGAAGGGTGAGGAGCAGGGAAACCTACCCTTAACTTCCTAATCATCCATCTTGATATATTTTCATCGTAAAACTTCAGTGTTACTCTTGATAGCTGCTCATCTATCTTGCCTATAGAAATTCCATGGTCTATTTATTATTCTAATGTTATTTTTAAAGTTAGACCCCATATGGCTACTCCTGTCTTTCTGCTTATCACAGGAGCTGTATCTGCAATTCTTCTGGCCATGAAGTACCACCTCTTGGTGTCTAATATTTATAAATTCTAACTCCCATTTTTATCATGAATCCAGTTCAGTAACAAGATGCCCTATTGTCTCCCACCAGCTGGACTAATTTAAAGGAAAATTATCACTGACCTTTTCAATGACACCACTGAGTCATTCAGGGGCATAGTCCTTATTGTGTGCCTTAAAAGTGTTCACTGTGTGGATTATATTCATCTAGTCTGTTTTCCAATCTCATATATAGATAGTCAGTGTTTTGTCCTTTTCTCTTTCTCTTGCATGGCTGTTCTAGAGTTTCCTTCTCACTTAGTAAGTCCCTCCAAACTCCTCAGAATCATTCTAGCCACTGTAAATGCAGCTTCCTGGGTTATGCACTAGAATGTAAATCTTATACCACAGCAGGGTGACTTCGTATCAATTAATAACAGTATCCATCTGCAATGCGTATTTTCTCAGCCATGACCAAGTACCCTCAAAATCCATAACACATACTCACTGAGCTTTTGCAGAATCTTCAGCAACTTCCGTGACAACCTCTCTCCTCCCAAAGCCTTTTGTGCACTTTGTGTGGTGAATGTGCTGGTGTTTGAGCCCTGATATTTGCATTTCAATGATAGGAGTGAATTCTGAAGAATATCAGTGCTCTCTTACAAAAAAACTTGCCTCTTTTTTCCTCTTTACATGTTCATTAAATAAAGATGAAGGATACTTATTGTCTCATTAGAAGAGGGAATAGCCCAAAGACAATCTAGAAGTTCCGGTATCTGAACTCCATTTCTCCAGATATCTGTGTATTACTATTATAAGATTTCATTCTGAATAAGAGACCAGAGTTCTTTGAATGCTATTACTTTCATGATTAAATTTTGTTCCTGGTGCTCTCCTTGGTTGTTTTGTTTTGTTTTTGATGCCAGGGATCAAACTTGGGACCTGCACTTGCAAGGCAGGCACTGGAACCGCTGAGGTAAATCCCCAGCCTTCTCAGCTAAATCCTTGGCCTTGTTCTCGCTTTTTGAATGCAGAAAGCCAGATAAACTTTCCAGAATAGGGCCTTTGGTTTTCACCTTTTGCTCTCAATTGGTGATTAATCAAATTCATTAAGAAAACTGTTACTGAAGGTCTCCTCTGTGCTAACCCTGGCACATCCACGCTGAACACAGATAGGGCTCCACCACTAACAGGTTGTGCCATTTAATCTAATGACAGTCCTTGAAAGGAAGTAATACATTGCCATTTTCAAAGCTGAGGAAACTTGGACATTTTTATCAAATAGATGAAAAGAGTGTAAGACTGTTGGAGACCTACTTATGGAACTGAGAAAAATATGTCACGAAGAAAACTATGCCGTTTTTGAATTGATCTCAAATAAGACTTGATTCTACCCTAGCATCACCTTGAAGGCCTTTCTTTTAGGCTTTCTACTGGGTTTAATAGCTCTCATATCTTCATCATGGCCTCATGTGGCCCAAACATGTCCCTTTTTCTACCTTATGACCTTCTGCTTCTCATTTGATGTTAGGTTTAGTGAAGAGCTTTGTAAGAATTATTTAATATTTACGGTTTTGTAATTCATTCTGTATACTTCGTCACTCGTCCAACATTTTAAAATAAATGCATACGTCTATGTATTATTTTTTCTGTTGAATATAAGATTTGGAAAATATTGTGATGAAAAATTTTTCATTAATAATTTAATATCTTTTGCAATATATATTTTATATTATTAAATACTGTGGTATCCATCAGAAATAACCATCAGAAAGAAGCTTATTTTTAGTAATAATTATAAAATAAATCTATTTTAAGTTCATAAGCATACAAAATATTATGTGAATATATTCATTACATAAAGGTACTGTAGCTATTCAAATTTAAGCCTTATTAAATTGATTGTGTCATTTATTAAAGAATCATTTTTAAAAATTTTAGTAATACTCGGGAATGTTTATGATGTGAAATTACATCAAACTATGTAAAAAGTATTGGTATTTTCTGATTTTTAATACATGTACCTACTTGAAGCATACTTGTATATAAAAGTGATTAACTCCAAAAAACAGGTATTTAATATTTTCATACTTTCTAAAATTGTATTATTTTAAAATAAAATGTCTTATTTCATTTTTTACTTAAAATAATATTAGGTTTTTCTTAAGCCAGAAACCTATAAAATTGTGGATAAATTCCTGATACATGATAAATTGAGTTGAAAGAAACAGCAATGTAATTTAAGTATGTCAAATTGCAAATATCTGAATAGCAGAAACCTAGTGCTTGTGTAAAATTTTGAGTAAGAGATTATGATCTTAAAAGGAAAAATTGAGCGAGTGATGCAGTATCCTATTTAGTGAAAAGCACAATGGAAATAGTGATAGATAAATTAAATCACTTGCTTTGAACATCACTTTTATTAACTTTAAATACCTATGCTGAGTTTTTTTTCCCCTAGCACTGGATGATTCATTGGTTGACATCCAGTACTGTGCCTGGTAGAGATTCGTATTTTATTTGCACACATGTGAATATGTTCCTTTAATCCTAGAACAGACTCAGCAGTACATGTCATGCAAGCACAGATAACAGGCGACCCATTTATCGCGCACGTATCACATTCTCTTGTTTTTAACCTTTACTGTTATTTGACTCTATTAATATGCCGAGTCATACATTAGAAATGTGTTAAGCTTTGAGCTAAATGTCTTAGATGAAAGCTTATAATACCCCATCATTTTCTGTGGAAGACTTTAATTAATTGAAGTCTGAAAAATATAAGATGACTGTAAGCATTTTCTATACTATTAAAATTCTTCTTTAGAAATTAAAAAGAATCAGAGATAATGAAAACATTTATTAGAAGTATAATTCTACTCTATTCCAGACACAGAATGAAGCATTCCTTTCAGTTATTTATCCATTGCCCACTTTTAGATAAATATGACGTACTTTTAAAATGCTATAAATTCAAAAAATAAAAAGGCAGAAGAAAAAATTTAACCAGTAACTATGACAAAGTCGTGTTAGTGCTACAGTGGGGGGGTCCCGGTGATGGGGTACAGGATCGGGTTGGGTTTCTCCACATCACAGTTAGCTAATGAGTATTTGTGGACAAAATGAGCGAGGACCGAGGAAGCAGGGCCCAGGGCAGACTGCACGGCAGGGAGACATTCCTAAACGCGTCTTCCCGGCCCCGGGGGAAGGAGCGGAGACTCAGCACTTAAACTCTCTCTCCCACTCGTGAAGTCTGTGCCTAGCAGAGCGAGGACTGGAAGTCAGCTCTAGCCGGGCACGCGGCGCGCAGCCGTCCTGGGCACGCGGGGTGCTGAAGGCGGCGGGTCTGAAACTTGAGTGCACCCGGGGCAATTTCTGAACGTACTGAAGTGTTCTCTCTCCGCAACTTAAAAAGGAAAGCCAGGGTGTACGTCAGTGCAGAGACGTTACGTTCAACAGAACAAACGCATAAGGACGAACCAACAAACGAGAACCTCTTTACGCTGTTCCAAGCTGATGTGGTTCCCCTTAAAACATGATGCTTCTTGAGAGAAAGAGCCTGAGCTGCTTCTGAGGCAGAAAACCAGAGCCCAGGAATCACTCCTGCGTTAGCGCTTTACCACCTGAGCTGCCCAAACCCAAGGAGAACGGAATCGCTGACCGCGAACACGTGAAATTCCATTTAACGTCCACCATCTTGTTAAACACTTACTGTGACTAATACCGGCAGATGAAAGTGTTTCAAACCCCAGCTGAACTCTGACAGAACTGATTACCAACTCCTTATACATCAAATATAGAATCGTATGTTCCTTTATCTTATTCTCCAACCGTTCTCATTTTCCTTCTCTTCCTTCCTTTTTCTTTTTCTTTCGTTCTCCTTCCTTTCTTCCCTTTTTTCTTCCTTCTTTCATTCCTTCCTTCCTTTCTTGGGGTCAAATCTGAAGGTTTACACATGTTATACAAGTGTTCCTTCACCAAGCAGCTAGTTTGTACTGTATTTTATTTGTTTTCTATTTTAGTTTGCTGATGCCTGATTTTTAAAAATTGTTTAATAATACTTATTTATATATACATATATATGTTCATTATCATTAGGATAAAATTAATTAATTTCAAGTAAGTAAATAATTCTTCGAGATTTTAAATGCTTTAAAGTGAACTTTGAAATCCTACCTGAAAATATCCTCTCAGATAAGTAAAAGAACAAAAGAAAGAAAAAGTGTCATTTATACCATATTTCGCAGATTTTAGAAGTCTAAAATTGAGCATTGGGTTGTAAAACTAAACCAGGCTCCAGCATTATTTTTTCTCTTGAATGTTCATCTATTTTCACTCTGTGAAATTCTCATGAAACCCAACAGTAATCATCTGGGAAAAAATTTAAATCTAGAATTCTGGAAAAATGAAGTTAAAGAAGTTGGCAATGTAGTCATCTTATTATCAAGGACTAGTCAAGCCACGATATTACTGTAGAAAGTTCTGCTTTCTAACATTTTATTATAAGATAAGAAACCTGGAAGAACTACAGTGACCCCATTATGCTGACACTGTTGGCAAATCAGGGCCTTTGAGTTTTCCTGACATGTGTGTAGGACAACTTCTAGTAAGGCCTTCTGAGTTCCTGGGGTTAGTGGTGATGGTGCCATCGGATGGATCCTGAGCAATCAGACATATACACACAGGGCTGCCATGTACTTATCCAAAAGTTTTGAATTTCATCTTTGAACAGTAATCCCAAAGGTTTATATACATATATGAAAGCGTTATTTTCCCCAGGAGTTCATCCTAATCATTACTGCTTTATTCTCCTCCATGTCTCAGATACAGCTAGCAGAGATTAGACCTGGATTGTGTACCATCAAAAATGAAGTGAGAGTTTCATGTCCTATTTTCATGAGACATGCATGTACTTAGAAAGAGAGTGGGTACTTACAGATAACACAGTAATAATCTTAGTAGAGTAAATTTCAAAGCTGGAAACTGCCTCTATTGAAATGATTCTGTAATATTGCCAGAATTAGTCAATGTCAATAATACAAATCTTTTAGTAGTTTTATTATGCTTAAAATAGACCCATCACATTGTGAATGGACAACATTTTTATTTTATTGAGTGATTGAAGAATCCACAGACTTTCCATTAAAATGCACAGAATATTGAAAGAAACATTTTATTTCTCAGTTTCAAAACTGAAAATCGAATGACATTTACGAGCTGTAAACTCACTACTGGACACTAAACTGGCCCCGCTTACCTACCTGGGGAAACATGTGTGAACCAAGTGCTGGCTAGCAATTGAAGGAAAAACAACACTTTTGGGCTGTAATGTGAAAAATGAAACCAGGAGTTTCCTTTTCTGAAGCTCATTACCTGGCCTGCAGAGGCAAAGACCTGGCTGTGAGGAAATGCTACCAGGCTGAGCACAAAGTGGTACCGTGGAATATTGTGTAATGTGACAAGAAAATCTGGGAATACTGCAGAAATCAGATGCTCTTAATGGCAACAATAAAAAAATCTATAAAACACTGCAATATAAAAATAAGCTATCTTACATTAACTGAATGTAACGATGCCCAGTGTGGAACACTGACAGCTTAGGTAGATCTCAGAAAAATAAAAATAAGATAATTCATCTGAAAGGTAGTAATTCTAACTTGAAATAAGCACGTAAACCTTACCTTTGGCATGAAGAATTGCAGGCGAATTTGTTGTTTTTGTACAAAGAAAATATTTGCAGCCTCATTTGTTTGAGGAGTGTGTTGGTGAGCTTGCGCTATAATTCTACAAGAAAAAGTCATAGAGACTGTAGACGGACAGATGATATAAATAAGAAAGTGTAACAAAAGCCAGGAGCAATACTTTTTTGAACCCTTCACACATTAACACATTAAATTATGTACATACATGTGAGCTTTATTCCCTCTAATACCCGAGAGATTTTCAGTGTCTGGATGGGTTTCATTGTGTCAAAAGAAGGTTTTGGAGACAAAGAGCATGAAAACCCTGCAGAGCAGCCTGGACCAGACTCAGGTCAGCCTCACAGTACTGCTCATGCATGAACAAGTGAGACCTGACCTTCGGACGCTCTGTCCCTGTTCTGCTGACTATTGCTTGTGACAAGTGATGCTCGTGGGGTGAGAGCCAAGCTGCAGGGATCCTCTAGGTGTATTTGAATTTGAACATGAGCATGTTGCAGTTAGAGGAAGATGGAGTCTGGTGGAGATATCTGGGCATTATCTAACAGTGAAGCCAAAACATCAGGTTGGAAACGAAATCAAAATTCATGTAGTGATTATAGCTGGTTAGTTATTTTGTTTAGTAAAAAGTAAAGACAAAGGATCAATACATAACTGAAGTATAGTTTATCAATTTACAGCTAAATACTTGTTTTTCTTTATGGAAAGGTAAAATCACTTTATATAAGACATTCTTCCAAGCAAACAATCAAAAAGGAGCCATGGAGAAGCAAATAGTCCTATGTACCAGAACAAAGTTCATATGTAGTTCCAGAGGTAAAATACAATGTTTACATTACACATAGATCTCATCATTATAAAACATTGTTATTAATACCCAATCTAGCAATTTCTTTTACATATTTCATAATATATAAAATAAATACTTAAATGTGATAGGAATAAAATGTCTTTTGGAAAATTGTCTCAGAACACAGAAATTTTTCTAAGAATTCTAAATATTTGGACTCAGTATTCTTACTGGCTAGCAGTTTAACTATGATAATCAAATTAGTGGGATCTCAAGTTTTTCCTACAAGACACAGAATAATAAAATAACATTTAGAACTCATAAATGTCCTTTATTAAAGTTATTTTTCTTGGCCAATGATTAATTCAGTGCTAAGAATAAAGACCCAGTATTCTGTCACCCTTGGAAAGCTTATTTTGTAGCTAAGATTTTATGTTACTGAAACACATTTATAGATTTTGCAAATTGGATTACATTCTACAGAACTTTCCAGTGTGAAGAAAATAAATAAAATGATATGGAATAATTGGTGGGTTTTCAGTCATCGGCTAGAGTGGTCAAAGAATGAACCTATGAAAAACTTCCACTTACTCTGAGGCAGAAGGATAAGGAAATAGTTGTGAGCCAAGCCGGTAGAAAGGCTGTGCCAGACAGAAAGGAAGTTCAAGTGTGAAAAGTTCGAATTGGGCAAGGAGTTCTGTATACCTAAAATGAGAAAGAGGGAAGGTGGGACAATTCCAAATGGGAACCACTTGATCGGTTATGAAAGGCGGGTAGCGGCTGGGAATTTAAGGATTTGCAACAGAGAGAAAGAACACCTAATTTACATTTTAATATACTTGGTGCAAAGTATGACACACATGAACATAAATTTCAAAACAAAACATCTATGCAAAATAAAACGTACACAAAATATCAGTGGGACTCAAAACTTCACTGTCTCTTCTCCAACTGCAGGTTCCTTCCACTAGAACTATTATCTTCACTTTTAATTTAATTTTTTTAATTTGTCTATAATTTTACCACCCGAGAATGTGTTCCAAACCATTATATCTTAATTTCTGTGCTAAAACAAATACAAATATTTAGTATACATTCTACTGTGTCTCGGTTCATTTGCTCAATGTTATGTTAGTGAAATACACTCGCCGTGGGTGGGTTTGGGTTCTATGTTTCTCGCCTTCGTTTCCCTGAGGGTTATGGGGACTGAGAGCATCAGGGCAAAGCCGCAGTCCTCCTGGGAGGCTGTCTCTTCTCTGCTTTGCTTCTGTTTCTTAGAGGTCGCCATGTGGGGCCACAAGGGGAGATCAGGGGTGCTTGAATGTGCATTGTTGGGACTGAGGCTGTAGCTCAGGGGCACCGTATATCCACTTAGCAAGTTCAAGGTCTTGAGTTTGATCCCCAGTACCGCAATCAATCAATGAATCAATGAATGAATCAATCAGTGAAGACTGTGCCTTGTATACACATGCACATGTGTATGACAGTGCTAATGTCCTGACTGGCAGAATTAATCCAAGTGACCGAGTAGTCATTACAGTAAACAGAATCTCTTATAAAGTATCACAGATTGCTTTATGGGGAGTGAATTTCAGCAGTAAGATCTGAAGAAAAGATACGAAGTAGGTCAGTACTGCCTGAGTGTGTGCACTAGGTGATGGTGTCTTCTCCGGAAACGGCATCTGTGGAAGAAATTCTGCTTCTTCACGGTGGACTCTCAGGACCTGCCAATTGTTAAGATCTGTAACCTGGAAGAAAATAAGAGGAAATGCAGAGACTGATGCTGTAGGACCAATGATTTCTATTCTATAGTTACTATTTTATTCTGTAGTTACGCTTGTGAAGTCAGATTTTCTCCTTTGGTGTTACTGCTTAAGATCTGACTAAAAATCTAGCCTAAGAATTTAAGCTTTAGGGACACATTTATAAAATGATGTCTCTGTTAAAACAAAGAAAATGTCAAGTATCACAAGTAGACAAGAGAAAGGAAAAGGACAATCTTTTATTTTTAAACCTTATCCATTAAAATCATCTCAAATACATACAATACATTGCAGCTGGTTTGCCATAGGAAACTCTGGTGCCTGTTGTGGTAAGAAAGCCAAAGTCCAATCAAATTGGCATTCAGTAAAGATTCCCTCAAGAAAACCCATCTGGCTCAAAGAAAATGTCAACTTTGACTGATAAACCAATGTCTAATGAATTTCTGTGCTGAGTAACTCACTAAATTCCACAGTCATTTGTTCTAGTTGAAATAAGGGCCCTCACAGTTCATTGTTGATGCTGGCGAAACAGTTCAAAAGGAGGAAACTTTAAAAAGTGCAGCCAGAAAGAAGACATTTTTTACAAATGATAGATTTGTTAAAACCGGGTTTTGTGTGTCTTTATAAAGTTCCTGTGTTTACAATTAAAATCCAGAATGGCATGCCTCAACAACAAGAAGAAACATATAACTAAGAGCATATTTAGATTGGATGAAAAGTAGCCAGAGATCATAGAAAACAAGTGTATCCAATAAATGTGTGATGATTAAACAGTAACAAAAAAACAAATTCTCAGTTGTATATAGGACCTTTACAAGTGGTGATAAATCAACTGATTATTTGGATCCATTAATCCATGACTCACATCCCTGACCATTTGTGAGCAATGGAGTGAAGAAGAGAAGAGAAAGAAATTAGATAGGAAGAATGAGACACATTCTGCTGCTGACTGTTAATATTTAATATGATGGTAGCATCTAAAATAATTTTTGAGGCAGGTTCTGATATAGCCAGGGTGATCTAGGACAAACTTATCTACCCTAAATAAGCACTGAACTCAAAGTGAACCTCCAAAGTGTGAGACTGTTACAGAAGGGGACCACCCCCACCACATCTACACTTTTTACAGAAAGTATTTACATCACATAGAGTTTGATTATATTGATGGACTTGAGAAACTACACTGGAACTCTTTGAAAATTTTTAGTAGATGTCTTCCAGTCCTCATAAAAAGTACAATGACACATTCTTCTGAATTATTCTGAACAAGTGATTTTTTTTTTAAATTTCCTGCTAAGTAATTTTCAGGGCTGTAATACATATGATTAATCACCAAACTGCCATTTTTCAGGGGCTAGGACAAGAAGGCCTGCTTCTTGGGGTTGTACAGCCAGAAGGGGGAGGGAATGTGAGCGAAGATTTGTCATGTTACATATTACAGTTTCGGCCCAGATGAAGCCAAGTAATAGTATTGAGTCTATTTAGCTTTCTGTGTTGCAGCAAATCTAGCTTCACCCCCAATGTCAACATACTTTAAAATTTATGCATTCACTCATTTTGAGTATTATACTTAAAAATGTATAAGAAACTGTTCTACATTTTAATGAACTGATAGAAAAATTTCCATCATACATATATAAGCCTACATATTACATAGGTTTCTCTATATTAGTATTTTTTTATTTTAACATTTGCAGCCATAAAATTACTATGAATACTCCCCCCCCCGCTTTTTTTTTTTGCTGTTATCTACCCTCCCTCCACACATGGGATGTGTGACAGTGTCAACTGTCACACATCCCATAGAGTTTGATGGACTTGAAATGGAGTTTTGAGAGTTAACAGTATGGACAAGAACATCGAGGCCATGAGACAAGGGAGATGGAATCACAGGTTGAGGTAATTATTAGAATTAAAGAGCAGGATTTGTATGTTAAGAAAATATTTAAATATAACCTACCCCAGATAGACAACCAGACAGACAGACAGATAGATGATAGGCAGACAGACAGACAGACAGATGCATTTTTTTGAAAGGTGAGGTCCCTTCGTCACAGGCCTGAACTCAGGGAGGAAATGGAGATAAAGGAGGGGGATGAGGCCCGAAGGGCTTTGAACAGACACTTGTTTTACAAATACGCAACCCTCCCACAGATCTAAACTCAGAAACTCTCAGCCTTGGAAAACTGTAATCCAAACACATGCTTTTACTTTCTGTAACTCCTCTAAAAAGTGAAAAGAAGCCTCCCAAAGTCTTAAGAAAAGGTACACAATTTAGTAAGGTCTGGTTAAAAAACTTTTACTCGGTACTAAATTTCATTAAAACAGGATCTGACAGAGTGGGCTGTTGCTAACGGAAGGCACATATGTTCCCAAAGAGGCCATTCGGTTTGAGGCCTTGTCTGTAAAGTAGAGCTGCATATTTGTCCACATGCTGAAGAGTAAGACCATTCCTTTGTAGCGGAAGAGAAAAAGAGAGCACAGAAAGCCCGCTCCGGGCAGATGCCCTCCCTTGGCAGCTCTCATGCCCCTTGGGGTGGATCGGGGTTCATTGGCCTTATCCTGATGGCATTGGATGACCCTTTCTGGTCACTGTCTTAGAAACTCTAATAAGAGCCTCTAAAACCTACACTGAAAATCTTCTTGCTCTGTGTACTAAACAAACGTCTGATGCTCTTGTTAAACTGGTGAGTCACTTGAAAGTCGGTCCTGGTACATTCACCACTGGGTCCTCAGAGCCATCCACATGAGGGCTCCAGGCATCTCTGAGTAGTAGAGTCCCAGGCAGCCACTGAAACACTTCCTTTATCTGGGTTACCTGTTTCTGTTTCTGAACAGTCTGTTAAAAAAAAAAAAGCCTGTATTTATCAAATCACAGTAAACCAATGTCAAAACGATGGCCTTATTATCCTTATATAAATAAATGTGTTCTCTGTCCTGATGTCCTTCCCACCTCTCATACAATTGTAAATTTCCAAATTATTCCTTGCGCCATCTTCACACCACGGTGGCTCTGCTGGACCCCAGATTGCTCCAGCTGTGCGTGCTGTGCAGTGATCTTTGATTCTTTAAAAGATGTGTAGGAATTAGAGTAGGGCCCCTTCCTTCAAAATATCTGTGTGACTCTTCAGAATCGTTGAAAACTCCGTGTTAAACAAGAAAGGAGAGCTAAGTGTACTACTCAGCTGAGTTTAAAAGAAAGAGATCATCCTTGGTTATGTAGGTGGGTCCAATGTAAACTGAAGAGATTTTGTAAGTGGAAAAAAGGCAAGAGGGAAGGCCAGGTCGCCGGAACAGTGAGGCTCGGCACAGTGCTGCTGGCTGTAGGGCCTCATGAGCCCAGCAACGCACATGCTCCCTGGAATACGGAAATGCAAGGGAAGCAGTGACCCTTTGAGCCACCAGAATGAACACAGCCTGATGACACTATGGCCATAGACCCATGAGACTCTTTGGGTATGAGACTTCTCAAACTCAGAGATAAAGCATTTGTTTTTCTTCAAGCCATGAATTACTGAAAGCAAACACGTTGAGGGCAGGAAAATCAGCATGCACGATGGTAGAGAAGATTTTAAAAGATTCTGCAAAAATACCACAGGGACTTTGAGGTTTATTCTAAGTAAGGTAGATAGCCACTGCAGAGTTTTAAGCAGAGGAGTTTTTAAAACCAAGCTGTACCTTTCCTGTGCAGGAAAGATTGCAGGAGTGCTGGGTGTTGCTTAAGAAAAACTATGCACAAAGGAAGGAGAAAGGGACCCAGAAAGAGCTGAGGAATGGATGTAGCAATAAATGCTGGAAGGGCAAACCATATGCTACCAGAAGCTATTTTGGGGTAGTTACATAACAGATGATTTATGTTTTGTTTTTTTCTTTCTTCTGGTCTTACAAGTTTCTTTATTGAACACATTTTCCATGGTAATTAAAAGAAACAATAAATAGCGTAACACATGGAGAATAAATGTGCCATGAGCTTAAGTTCCTACTTTGTAAAGAGAGAAAACAATGAATGAACCTGGAGAGGAGTAAGACAGAAATCACAGGAAGATTCCATTTGATCTAGAACCTTGCCTGTTCCTAGATGAGGACTAACAAAAAGCTGATCACTGAGATGGCCTTATCACCATTCAGCTAACTCTCTTTCCTAAGGTTTTTGAATTTTTTTCTATTTTTATGTAAGCGAATTTGAGTCTTAATTTTCAGATTATTCAATAGTTGCTGTTTAATAAGTATTATATAAGTATTCAACTAATAATGTTCATACAGAATGGAAAACTAAATCCCTAAGGAAGCTTCAACCATTTTAAAACCATATTCTCAAAGGACATGTGAATATGTGTTCCCTGAGATGCTTCCTTTTTATTCTTCCTTCATCCTATGGATGACTTAGGTGTGAACAGGTGAGTTTCCTTAGTTTCTGGATTGGTCCTCTGGGAAGTGCAGAAAGCCAATGACACCTCTTGATCCAGCATTTTGCAAAAGGTGGAGGTGCCCTAACATAGAACCAACAACGGTCAAAGTGCGGCTTATTTGTCTTGCTCTTTCTTTCTTAAAGTAGTAGCCACTGTCAAAACCAGCCACTGTGAGAAATCTGATTTCAGAAACAGAAGCATCTCATTTCGTGGTTTGAAATCAGACAGCAGATGCACAGAAGCCCTAAGTGCAGAGAGGTTAAATGGTTTTCTTAGGATAGTAGCACAATTCATCCATAGGTAAGATCACCCCAGGATCTGAATGAAAATGAGTCATTTAATCAAATGTAGTCTCACCTGCTGGTTTACGGATTGATACTCCCCAAAAGGGAATGGTATAGATCTGTCTAAAAATTGGTTTCCCATTTGCTAGCTGAAAAACACTGCTGAAATATTCCTTTTATTTTGTGACAATTGATAAACAAATAACCAGGTTTGAATTGTACTCAATCCAACATATGAATATCCGTAGATGCAGTTCAGCTGACACAGAATGGGAGTATTGCTGTGACACTTTTCACAGCTTGAACACACATAAAATACCGCGAGCAAGGCGGCCTTAGCACACTCTGCATTTTAAGTCAGTGTGCGCTGTGCTGCTCCACCATTTTGTTAGGGAAGGCCCAGCAGGAAGGAGACCAGACAGCATCAAGGAGTCACGGCGTAGCCATCGTAGATGACAGTGAGGTGACGGAGAGGTCTTCTCAGACGGGGACTCCTGAATTTAAACAGTATAATTAATATATTCCCAAAAGACTTCCAGAATTACTTCTTTAAGCCCCCAAAATATTACACTAAAATGAGTCTTTCCATACAGAAGCAATAAACCGTCCCATTTTCCACTGCTCTGTACAACTGTAGCAAAGGCAATGTGTACACTTCCCAAACTGAATACTTGTGGCTCTTTTGTAAGGAAATTGAAAAGGAGGTAAATGGTAGATGCCACTAACCATTTTCAGAAGTTACCCTGTCTGAAACTCCTGAGATTAGCTCCTGCCTTTCTATGCCAGCGTTTGCTTTGTTGTCCAAAATGACAGTGGGGTTTGCTGCTTAGAGAAGCAAAATGTTTAGGCCAACAAGATCTTTGTTGCCTACTGACAGTGTTTGTGGTTTTCACTGGTAATAGAAGAAATTTCTGCTTACCATGAATAAATTCACATGGGTGTATTCTTCATATTTACTATAAAAATCTATAAGATTTTTCTGACAGAAAAATTTCAAAATTGAGACTTATCTGAGCCTCTCAGAAACGATGACACTGAAAATTTTTCCCATCAGTACAAAAATAGTACTTTTAAATTTCTGTTAAATGCAAGGTCTTCAGGACTCCCAGGATTATTTATAATAATGATAAAAGAATTCACCCTGAGGAAGACTCAAGATTCCTAAAACAAGTCAATTTGGGATTATGAAGGAAACTACCGAAACCTGAGAAGAATCTTTAAAAACTTTTTCAATTCAAACAATGTAGTCTCCCGGCTACTTGAAGAACAGGTGAAATTCATTCTTACGTCTGGGCCATAAATGAAGAAATTTCTTGACTTTACGAGTGAAAAAACTGGTGACTTATTCATCTCTCTGCTCTTCATGCTGAATGATACTTGCTTACATTTTAATAACGTGTTACTTGGGGGTGGCTTCCTTGTTTACGAGCGGCACCATGGGTAGGATATTTGCAGTCCTTTTGCTTGAGCCAGAGACACAGTCCCTCAAATAGCTGTTAGACTACCATTCCCTACTTAGCTGCGAACTAGGAGCCCATTCCTCTTCTTCATTTCTGGAATGTGGGTGGCTGACCCTGCCTGCGGCAAACTGTTACTACCCACACGGCTTTCTCCTCATAGGAGCTGGGGCTGCCTTTGCTCCTGTGGCATGTTGATATCCACAGGGACACAAAGCACTTTGCCTAGTAGCACAGGAGCAGAAGTCTACTCTGGTCAGAAGCTTTAAAAACTAGTAAATAAATCTGGTGTATTTAACCCCTCTTGTCACCCCAAACAGCAATGACCTGTGTTGAGGGGCTCTGGCAGGCTAATTACGGGGTCCGGAGAAGCTGGCAGCGTACCACTCCCCTCCACTAAACAGCCGCAGCAATGGAAAACAAACTGATTGCAAATGGCAAAGACAATGAATTCTTTATAATAGGAATGAGTAGTGTTAAAAACTTGGAAATGCTTGGAAAGAGGTGCACAGTTCTTCCTGGAACTGTGTTGTGCTTTAGGCTCAGGCTGGAGCCTCCCTTCCCACGATCTGTCTGTGAGCCTAGGTAAAAAGTCGGTTCCAGGCTCCAGTCTGGTGGTTCCGAGTCGCTTCTAATATCTATAATGTTCATAGAAGAACAGTGTTTGCTTTGGATTGGATAGCATTTATCGAGCACTGATCTCGGGTGTCCATGAATGGGTCAGTGGTCAGGGTGACCACTCTAAAGTAATAAATGTAGAGGACAGAGAAATGCTGCTTTTATTTTCCTTTCTGCTCATAGTTGGAGACATTTATTTGCTTTGACCAAGGTATTTGCTAAGAACCTAAAGGCATGCCTCTCTAACCTCGTTTTCCACATAGAATCACTTTCATTAGGGGATTTAAGCCATTTGCTTATAAAGTACAGTGATAGAGAAATAAAAGGATTTTTTTTTAAATTGAAACTAAGCCAGTGTTTTCCTTGTGATGTTGTACTTATTGACTGTGGCGTGTTGTTGTGACTTAGAAATTTGTGACGGATGATCCTTTGGCAGCATTTATAACAAATTAATGAGTGTACCTGTGTGAATAACCCCCATCAATAATCTTCAATATCAATAGAAGTCAGTAGAATGTACAATACAATAGAGTGTGCATTTCGCCACAATTTTAGTATGATGTGTAATGTGAATGCATACTCAGGAAATATATTATTTTTCTTTTTCAGAAACTATCTGTTTGTGAAAGGCATTCAAATGTGTTTGCTTCTATTTTTAAGCTTTCTACCTTTATTGTTCGATCTTGCATCTCCTGATCTCTATAATTAAAATCAAATTATATTGATTGTCAAAGATGATGATATTTGTCCCATTGCTAATGTTATCCTCCCACATGCTGATAACATATATGTAAAGTCAGGTGATTCTTTCAAATACAAGTTCTTCTTGTAATGGTTCAAATTAAGTTTCCAAAATACATACCCTATAGATTGAGTTGAACACTAAATCAACCAATCGCCTTCAAATTTATAGCCATTTGGAAAGCTTGAATTTATAATAAACAATGTGTCTTTGGAAAATTAGGAGAAGTCTGTTTTGACATTCCGAACAAGTATGCCAAAGAACAGCATGCTGCAAACAGCATTCCAAAACTCTGTCGCTGTCACATCTTTCGGTCTCGCCGTACACGCTGAAGGCTAAGTGTTGGCCGAGGCCCAGTCCTCGCGGCTGCTCTCGTGCCCTTCCGTCCAGAAGCAACAGTGCATATGGGTGTGGGCTGTTCTTTCTGGTGGCAGCACCAGGCTGACCCAGCACAACACGTCAGGAACCTCCTGTTTGGACACGTCTGTCTGTGGGGAGCTTTCCAGCTGGTGTATTTGCTATACATTTGCATGCTTTCATGCAAACAATGAAAACATTGACGGAATTGCCCATGGAGTCTGACTAACAACCAAAGCCTGACTTTGGCTACTCCACAAGGACATGATGCTGAAGGCAAAGAGAGAAAAACAATGTAAGGTGGTTGGCTGAAAGGGAAACTGAAAAAATTAGGGGAACACAAGTTCCCAGGAAGAAACTAATAAAGGGTAATGGTTAAAAGTGCAAGGACTTAGTCCTAGGACTATGAAATTGGTCAGAAGTACATGACAGTAATTGATAATATGTCCTAACTTCTAGAAATACAACTCTCCTGGAATCAGTACCTAAGTGGGTTCTTTTCAAGTTACAAATTTGATTTCAGTATGTGGAATACACTAGAGGCATAAAAGTAAACATAATAATTCCCTCCAAACCTAGGAGTATGCCTACTTGAAGAAACAAATAAATAAACAAAAACATTTCCAAATAGACCTCATAAGATTATGACAATTTTCAAATTTTGTGACTCAACCTCTCAAAATAGGTTCAGGAATTTTAAGACATAATTTCTCACATGCAAACAAACACTGTCTTCTTGGCTCCCACGTGACTTTTGCTATTGCATCTATTTCTAATCCTAGTGCCAGAGAAAGCATAGAAATTTTCAGACACTGGCACTTGCAGAAGAACCTGGTACTATTATTCCCAAAGTCCTGGCTGCTCCCGCCCTTCCCTCACCTCACATGCTCAGTGTATCCCTACAGGACAGAAGTGGAAATGACCTCATACTGTGGGATGAAAGTATGTTTTAAATTCTCACCTCTCAAATCTTTTGCACAGTGATTACTGCGAGACCAGGTTGTCCTGCTCTTAATTAAATTTCTACAGTGCTTTAGACCTAAGTACATTTATTGAAGAATAATTGGACAGAAAATCCTAAAATGTTAGGACTTCAAGACTCATGTCTTCAAACATCTCGATACTCATCTTTCTCTGCTCCATCTTCATTCTGTCCTCCTGGCCCAAAAAGACGCTTTGCTGTAACACACTGGTCGAGGACCGGCAATTTTTGGTGTGATGAAGACCTTGCACTGCAGTAATCATGGATGCACTCCATGTATTTCCAGTGACTCGGTTTCATTATCAGTAGTGTAGAAGATACGATGGAGCCAGATAAAATATAACAGTAGGAAAATTAGTGGATATTAGTTCAACAAATCTTTACTGTGCACCTAGCAATTGCCACCCAGGGAGACAGCATATAGAATAATTCCTATATTACTAGAAATTTCTCATGAAAGACACTGGATGCAAGAAAAAGTGATATCAAAACCTCCTTCAGTGAGGGAATGCTAACTTTACAAGATAAACACTGACATGCAGAACTCAATAACCCTCTAACCATTGTAAAAAGCCAGATGTCAGAGAAAGCAATATACATATTGAAATCCCTTGTTTCTTTTTCTTTCAATAAATACATTCAACTCAAAATCTAGCTTTTATTCATGTGCATTTGAATTTTAGTCTATAGGATGTGATAAATACCATCAAACTAATAACTATGTTTTTCTCATGGATAAAATCATATTTTAGGTCATAATCGAAGAGCTTTAATGCTAAAAGAGATTATAGAAATCACATGGTCTCCCCACCCCCACCAAAAATAAACATGCTTTTTAAATGTCCATATGTGTCTATATCACTGTATATGGGAAGGTGTTACCAATAAGAAAAGTAATTGAAGTGGCTAATGTGGTGGTTGTACATGAAAAAAATGTATATCATTGGTGCCTTTTGTCCATTGAATCATTTTTCTAAAATTGTCTTTGAGTTTTGGCACATGTTTTATAATTCTAATAATAACCAAAATATGTTAAGTTATAATATGCTTATGTATTTATAACTACAGTTATTGAAACACAGTCTGGAAGCTCAGAAATTATCCAGACATTTAATGTTTTGTGAACTTACAAAAGTATCATACCCAGAAAGATCTTTTCAAACATGTCTTTTACAACATATTTAAAGGACTAGAAAGATGAGAATGTAGGCCAATGAGAAAAGTATAAATAACAAGGTTAGCTGTAAGTAGATAAGAAAACTTTTTCTATTATATGAACATTTATCCAGTTTCTAATTCTAATTCTTTCCTTTTTTTAAACAGTGATGGTTACCATAGAGATTCTGAAATCTAATTAGAAATTTTGGGTTCTTTCATGTATTTTAGTGTAAAATTTGAGCACCCAAGTGATACTTTCACTGCAGTCTCTCACTATTCGAAGTCTAAATGCCAAAAAGTTCATATAGCCACTATGCGAACATGTGAAGCTATATTATTTCCCAACTTTCCCCAATTATAAGTTCTGTGCTTTTCCAAGTATTTCACCAAGTGCACACTTCAGATGGATAGGAAGTGATATCATACAGCCCTGGCAAGGTAAGGCCAGCTCACAGGTGGTGTGTGAAATCTGTAAGATAGATTCCATGAAGGGCTTCCCATGGTGGTGGCAGAGAGTGCCTCTCTGTCTGGTGAGACTAATTGTAATGATTTCTGACACTGAAACTTCCTGGGTCAGTAAGTAAAGAGATTTCCATCCTCTAATTGCTGTCACCTTCTAAAGGAAATTCAAAACAACAACAACAAAATCTATGCTGATCCATGAATATATAGTTTCTAATAAAGCAGAAAAGGAACCTCCAAGTGTATATCTTTTCTATAATTTATTTTAACACAAAGATGTTGCATAGCTAAGTATTTGACTATACTCTGATAGTGTTGGCTGCCAGTAGCGATGTTAAGGGTCAAAATTTTTTCAAAAACATATTGTAAATGTGGATTTGTCCCTTAAATGTGTTCTTTATTTTTCTAAATTATTTATATAACTCGTTCCTACATATACAGGTATTCCATTCAAGAATATATATCATAGGGACTGGAGATTTGGCTCAAATGGTACCATGCCTACCTTGGAGACCGAAGGGCCCATGTTTGATTCCTGGTCCTGCAAAAAACAAAACCCACACATCAAAGTTGCTAATAAAATGAAAGATATTTAATATTCATTCTTTGGCACATATTGGTGTCTAAGTAGTATGCCGCATGAATTTCCAAATCCAGTGTGGAATACCCATTCCATGCCCTGCCCTTTGGACATATCTTCTATGACATAGTCTATAACTTTTGGTTTGAAAATTAAACGTGCCTGGAATGTGTTAAATGACTATGTGAGCTTAATTTTAGAACCTTGATCTTACTCAGTCTGCGGTACTTAGCGACCCTTCAAAAAGATCCTTGAGACGGGCAGCTTAAACACACAGTGGAAAGGGCATCTCCTCCGTGAGATGTTCACCTCCTGTATCTTTCTCTCCACTTTGTGCTGAAAGCAGTTGAAAGCAGCTCAACTTGAGCAGTAATTGTGGAGAAATCAATCAGTGATCTGACTCTGGACAAGCCAATAGGCTTCATGTCTTGTTCAATTTTGGTACAGGAGTGTATTTTAGGGACTCAAGTGGGGAAGCCTGTACACACCAGTACAAATCAGTAAGAAGCAAAGAGTAGGATCTAGGTGAAGATAAAGTTATTTTGATTCAGTCTAAAACAATTATGGTCTCTAAGAATGCAGGTGCGAGTATGGCTAAAGAAATATTTAAGGGTAGAAATTTTCAATTTATTTTTAAATAAATTTTTATTCATGTAAATTGGATCATTAAAAAAAAAAAACAAATTTCCCACAGAGTTGTTAAGGTGTTTATGTATTTTGAATACTGACTTTACTTTATGGTCAGTATTAGATTTATGTTTTGTGAATACTTCTTCCATTCTGCAGGCTGTCCTTTCACTCCCTTTTCTTATTTCCTTCACTGTGTACAGTCACTTTGTTTTGTCTGATACAATCCCGAATGTGCCCTTTTGGTTTCAGTGCCCAGTGTTTTTAGGGTCATACTTTAAACATCATTGCTCAGACTAATATTGTAGAGAATGTTCACTACCTTTTCTTCCCAGTACTTCTACAGTTTCTGATTTTATACTTAAAACTTTATAAAACCAACTTTGTGTACATTCTTTTGCATGTGGATCTCCAGTTTACCCAGCACCACTTTTAGAGGACACTGTCCCTTCTATATTGTGTGGCATATTTGTTGAAAATCACTTGCCTATAAATGTGTAGCTTTATTCCTGGCTGTTCTATCCGATCCCTTTGGTTGATGTGTCTGGTTTTCTTTCCAGAATCGTGCTACATTGCTTATAATCATTTGATAACATATTTTAAGTTAAAGAATGTGTGGCTACAACTTTGTTCTATTTGGCTCAAGATGGTTTTTGCTACTCAGAGTCTTTTGTGTTGCAGTGTGAATTTAATAATTGTTTTTCAATTTCTATGAAAAATGCCATTGAAGCTTTGATGGAGATTTTCCAGAATTTGTTTATATTTCTTTCAAAAAGAAAAATAGGTTCATGGGAAAATGACTCAGCATTGTTAAACAGGGATTTGTAATTTGAAACCATAATATTCAGTAGTCATTAAATAGTGTGGGTCCAGTAAAGTAGGTGATTCTATATAAATGAACTATGCTGCAAGAATAAAGCTTCAACCATATCACACTGATATGAATGTTGAGTCATCTAACTTTGCAATAATGAAAAAAGCCAAAAATGTTCCTTGTACACTAGTAAGTCTATCACTATGCAACTAAAGTGTGACCTGGATTTCAGAACTTCTTGAATTTACTGACTTTGTTCTTTATAAACTAAGAATTAAACACTTGCACCATGCAAAGACATGAGTAAGCAACAGTACATTCTCTCATTTTCAAATCGCACTATCTCAAAATTTGACTGGACTCATGGAGATCCTACTCCTGTCTTATAATAGAAGGATAAATCTGAGTTATTTGTAGGAAAATGGAGGCACTTAGGGACCATAATACAAAGTGGAATAAATCATATGCAGAAGCTTAACTGTCATATGGCTTCCCTTATATGAAAAACTGAAAGTATAAATGCAGAAAAAAAAGTTTAAAAAATAGATAATAGGAAATAGAGAAGAAGATCTTTTCAAAGAGAAAGTAAGCCAAGAGGTGGGAGAAAGGGAAAGGAGGGGCAGAAAAAAGAGTTAAGAGTTACATGTGCTCCGTCCCCAATATAATCCTTATGTCCTGCAAACCTACCCATAAAAATACAAAAATGAAAGGATATCATGGCAGTGCTGATTAGGTTTAGAGATATGTTACCAAAACTTCTGGAACCCTTCTAGTCTGTTCATGGCAGTTTGTGTTTGACAGTGTGCACTTGTTAAACCGAGGGTTATTAAGAATTGCTAGTTGATTTTATTAAAACTCATTCTATCTGTTTTAGCTGTCTCTTATCTTCTGTCAAGTGTCAGAGACAGGAAGCCTGGCCTTCCCAGCAACAGGCCTTGTGTGAATTGGAACTATTAAAAGTTCCCCACATGGCCAACATTTGTCTCGTTCTACACATGCAGCAATTAAGTGCTTGCTAAATGTTGCTTTCCTCTGTCTGAATGAAGGGAACTAGAGAAAAAAATGGAAACAGTTTTAAGTGTAAGATTAATTTATCCAAGAAAATAGACTTCTGTTGAATTATGGCCAAAGGCTTTGTGTTTCCATTCTTGGAAAGAATGATCTTGATCGAATGTTATTTTAAGAAGGTTTCATACAAAGAATGTGTATCATCTGACAACTCCGCATCAGGGTCCATGGTGAGAGCTGGAACTATCCTAGCGTCTGACATAGCACATCACAGTCAGGAGGAAGGCACCTTTCAAAACAGCATAACAAAGCGAAACTAATTGTAATGTCAAAAAGCTTAGAAATTAAGTTTATCGAAAGTGATAGTTACCCATCGTGTGTTAATTACTTATCCCCATGGGTGACAGAGAGGAACTGCGCAGGTGGTGATGTTTAATCTGAATTTTTTACAAGGAAAAAGAATTCATCTAGGCCAGTGGAGAAAGTCACTTCAGGCAGAAGAGACCACATTTGCAACACACACACACACACACACACACACACACACAATGCCACCACCACCACCACCACCACCATGACCGCAAGTGCACGCCTCTCCGCACACCATTTTTGTATTAAAGCCCTAATCCCCTTCGGGTTGGTGACTGTGGATGGGATTTTGGAGCATGAGCTGAGATCATGAAGTCTGAGTCCTCATAATGGAATTAACACCTGTCTAAGCAAGAGGAGGCTCGGGCCACTGCTCTCTGCATGTGGAAGAGCTGTAAGAAGATCCTGCCTTCCAACCAGGAAGAAACTGCATGACCTTGATCGTGAACATCCTGGAGTTCTAAATGGGGAAAAATAAATGTTGCCTAAGCCAACCAGTCTATATCAGCCCCAAGTGAGACACTCACAAAGGAGAAACAGGAGAGCAAAAGAAACTTCAAGTCTGACGTGAATGAGGAAAGGCATCAAGTTACAAATAAAGGAGAGACATTTGACAAAGGCTTTTGGTGCCAAGCTGATAGCCTTGCATTTGGGACATGGAGCATCGCTGAATATTTGTAAGAGGATGTTATTTGAGGAGATTTGCATTTGAAGAAAAATACAGCCAGGCTCATTAAAGTAAGACTAGTAGAATTGAAAAAGAAAAGGACAACGTTTGGAGGCTGTTGTAAACACACCACCGTTCCCTGTGTATTCCTGTACCCTGCACCTCCAGGGGTCCTCCTGGAGATAAGGGCCAAAGCCAGAGGAGTATACCAAGCAGGAGGTGGCTACATTCTGTCGCGGGGCTGTAGGACAGACAAGGAGTCGGTGGCCACCTAAGCAGTCACCTCCTACCACAAATTCTGGAATAATTCTGCAGAGGAACATGGCAAAGCATGGAACTCTCATATCATACCAAGTCTTTCAGGGTCATAACTGCTGAATTCTAAGACATTTCACACAGCAAAACAGCCTTCCTTGTTGACATCAACTTCCCAATCTCTTACCCTCTGTCATTTTTTTATGTGTCTAAGTCTTAGTTGTGGCTGACATGATACAGTACCACCAGAGCATGGCTTGAGCTCTTATCTTTCAGCGGTCTGGGGTACTCAAGTCCAACGTGCTGGCTGATTCAGCACATTGTGCGGCTACAGCTTGCTCTGCAGGTACTGTCATCCGCAGCACACTCACGCAATCTGGAGACGAGGGCATGGGTTTCTTTCTGTTAGGAAGGCAATAATCCCAGCAGAGGAACTCCAAATTGTGACCTCCCTATACTTTGTATGTCTCAAATTGTGTCTTTTTGTTGCTGTGGTCGCTGAAAATTGTTCTTGAAAACACTCCAAAATAATTACAACCTTCTGGTGTAACTTAAAATGCATTTTTAAAGTAAATTCTTAGATAATGTTAGATCATTGAGTGCAGTAACTAACTAGATACTGTCATTCTGATCACAGATGACAACAATACTAGTGAGACTCCAATGTCTGTCTTGTTTCATTCACACGCATACACCTCCAGAAAAAGCAAAGAAAACAGATAAATGAAATCAAGGATGAAGTCAGAGGCATCTGCTCGAAATAACTGAGTGCTATCACATCTACATAGTTTAGGACATACCTTTCTAAAGAAAAGAGCCTTGCCAGTGGTGATAACCACAATTATTCAATTAAAATATGTCTTCCAAAGGTTATTTCTAGAAGACTCACGATTCTGTGTTAACAAGAGCACATACTATGCCACATTATTTTCAAAATGGGTATTCCACACTAGCGGTTCCTACAATTGTGTGATAATTGAGAGCCCACAGTGCCCCAAGTAAATACACTGCCCATGAGTAGGGAACAACAAAACTGAATCCATAAACAGCAAGACCTCATCGGTCCTCCCTCCATTGTTACATCTGAAAGGTGAACACCAAATACATCATTAAATATCCTATTGAGGATAATTGAGTTCCATCTTATAGAATTAGAAACAACATTGGGATAAACATTTTATTCTAGGTTATCAGATGTTCTCTTGCTAAAAACACCTACTCCTCAAAATGGCTTCCTTCTTCTTAATACTAAAATCTACAAATTTTGTATCCTTCTTTCCCTTTCAAACACTCTGGTAATTCAGAAAGGATTTGCAGTTGTAATTTATTTTCATTAAGGTTGCTAAAGCAACAGTCATTTCTGCAAGGTAAGTGAACTGGTTAAATAGTTAAAAATCAACAAGGTGAGCTACCCATGTGCACTAGTTCCTACTGAATTTATTTTGTTACATGGAACACTAATGAGTCTGACAGGAAAAGCTTTCTGTCTCAGATGACATCTGGTTTAGAAAACAAAGTACAGTGACAGTTGATATAGTCAAGAAGGTGCTAACAGTCTGGCAGATAAAGCAGGCTACTGTGAAAGCCAGTCTTCTAGTAATTTTGTGCATAGCTCCTTCCAAAGCATAATCTCCATAGCAAAATGGCTAGAAAATGTGTTTTTCAGAACTAAATCTTTAAATGTTCTTTTATAAACTTAATGATTATCTACACAGGTTTATGAGGTGCACTCTTATCACATGCAATTTTTTTCCAACTTAAAAATTTTATGTATAGTAATAATTGACATTGACACACAATTTTTCACAAACTTTAGTAAAAGAATTTGTGAACAAAAACCTTGCCCATCTGATTAAGATATTAAAAGGCTGCTCTTAAATAGATTTTTAAAAATAGCTTTAAACTGATGGACCATTACTTCATGTAATTCTCCAAAAAGTCCACCACAGAGCATTGTATTCAATTAGTGCTTAAATGTTTTAAATGTCATTAACCATCAAATCAGATTGTCACAAATATGCATATAGACATGGAGTCTTCTTTTTTAAAAATCAGACTTTGAGAGAAGACAAGGCTTGCAACTTTAGTACTAAGTAACATGCATGAACCAAGTACTGCTGTGTGCATGCACAACCTTTCACTAACCAAAGCAGGCAAGAGCACAAAACTATCTTGTGCTTCTTTATTCTTTTGGGAAAATGGAGTTTCATTCTAAATTTTAAAAAACAATATGGTTAGAATGAGGGAAATGAGCCTTCAACCCTAACACATATCCATGCGCATGCATATGCACACACACACACACACACACACATACACACACAGATGCTGGTGAAAACAATTTATAGGGAGCTGTGTTCTTTTTCTCTTATAAATCTCTACTGAAAGCTTTTGTGTTTGGGGCATTTAAGGCAAAAATACCTTTTTGTAGTGGCTTCTTTCAGAGCATTCAGGCCATGTGCTTTGCCTTTATTTTAGAATGGTAATGGTTTCCTTTTAAATGATTCTTCCTTTGCCCCCACAAAGGCCACATTGTCTGCCCAGGATCCTCAGTTTGGTTGCTTTTAGGCCCTGATAAATTAGTAATGGAACAGAATCAGGAGGCTCTGTGGCCTCTGTGCCCTGTTATTAAATTGTGGTTTGGTGCTAAAATGTACGTGTACACCACAGCTTCTGTAATGACAGGTAACTCTTTGACTAATTGGACAAGACTCAATAGAATCACAGAGTTACAAGGACCTTCCAGATCTTGTGGTCTAATTACCTCGTTTTCAAGGAAGACTGAGTCCCCGGAAGTTAAAAGACTTGCACAACTTCACTTGAACAGTGAACTGACATGCCTTGAAACAGTAGCCAACCTAGCATGAGGCATTGTACACTCCTTCTTATGTCGCATTTGTTAGAATGAAAGTTCAGATCCTGTTACAACATTAAGGAAAGTGAATTTTAATTTTTTTTAAATTTTGCCACAGACTTTTTTCACAAAGATAGGGGAATCTTATAAAAATGACTCAATTCCAGTGCCGGGCGTGGTGGCTCATGCCTGTAATCCCAGCACTCGGGAGATGGAGGCAGGAGGATTGCTGAGTTCAAGGCTTGCCTGGGCTATATAGTGAGCTCAGAGCCAGCCTGAACGACAAAGCGAGACCCTGTCTCAAAAACAAAACAAAACAAAACAAAACAAACAAATAAAACAACAAAAAAGACTTAATTCAAGTAATTTTTTTTCTAATTGATGAGTAATCGATTTCTAAGTAACTCATAAAAGAGACCATAAAAGTCCTTGTAGGACTATGGGCTCAAATTTTGTCCATATAAGTTTGTCCCCTGTACTAGATCCTATCAGTTAACATCCTTACCTGGAAGACAGGCAAAGAAGATGTTCTTTAGTGTGATTAATTTCTAATTTGAGCTCCAATAATGTGCTTCTTCTCATTTAACAATCACTTTTTACATCATTTAGTACTGATGTGCATTTATATTTCACCTTGTCCTCCATTCATTAGCAAGATCTTTGAAAGACAGAAATCTTTTTAAACATCATCAAGACTCTACAAATTCAAGCACATGTCCTCACAAGCAATAGACTACTAATGTGTCTAACTAGTCAATGAACAAGGGAACTTCTCTTTGACAGGTAAGAAAAGATATCTATTAAAAATATTCAAAATCATATACCTAACTAAGAGAAGAGATAAGATGGAAGTTATTTTTGTTTTTTTATTTATCAATCAATGTACAACTTAGGCAAAGACTTGGAAGGTCTATATTGTTAACAACCCATGTTTGAAAGGAATGAGTTTGCCCACTGTGCTGCCTGAGGTATCTGTGCTTTGTAAATCCTGTAATTCTCTTTGCCCCATTGAGAGCTGATTGGTTTATAGGATGGGAGGGGCCTAGGCCTGATTAGGCAGAACAAACCAAGGCCTTAACCAAGAAGGACTGGAGAGATCACAGGGTGCTATCAGCCGCTAAAACTATGAGCAAACAGTGTGAGAGTAAACAACCACATTAGGAATGACAGAGTTCAGCTTCTGTGTAGTAAAAACAGAGATACCTCCTGAAGGAAGGATAAAGCATGGGCCGTGGGAGAGAAACAGTGTAGTCGAAGGCTGCAGCAGTGTCAGCGCTCTGACACATGCACTCTGCTCTTTCCACCATCATGTGTGGGCACATTTTGAAAGACACACCTTTGTCATGAAGTATACTTAAGAACACATGTCTCTCGCAACAGCAATAAAATCCTTAAAGTAAGCCCCAGACAAGCAAAGGTATCAGTGACCTTGATTCAAAATGGACAGTACATTCCTATTTTGCCATGAGGCACACCTATTAACATTGTCTTACTCTTATGGAGTATTATAGAGTTTTGTTAAAATAATTTTTGCCACATTGAAAGCAACTGTGGGAAAATTTTCTCTGAGTAGTTGATTTTACGATTTATTTCGGGCTCAAATCACATTACAGTATTTCTCAGGGGCAAAAATAAAATTTCCCTAACAAATAAAATAAAGAAGATTAATGAACTGCGTTGAAAGAGGAAGTTTCTAAATCCATGAAGTGCAACTCAGTGCTGCTTGTTTTCAGCTTGGCCCTACCTCTTGTGATCTAGCCGTCGTCTTGACCTGGGAGGCTCCCACTCTGGCAGGACGTGAGGTCGCATCTTGAGAATGTGTTTTTGATTTTTGGGAGAACTGAGGCAAATAATGAAATCCGAGTGAACCCTCAAAAGAATATCGTCTTCACAAATGTACCCTAACTCTGGTCACAGCACTGGAATGTTCACTAGTCTGTTGTCACCTCTAATTTCAGCGTCACACACACACAAAAAAAAGCAGCGGAGTTGGCACCCGGCAAGTCTTTGAGCCTCTTGGAGGTGATCTTGAAACGTGTCCAGAAATTCTTGGATGTTTTTCTCATCGAGTAGAGTCTCGGTCCCCTCCCTGGAGTGTGCTGCTGATGCCATAGCTGAGTGTGCTGCGGCTCACTTTGTATGAAAGAAGGGAGTATAAGTGGCAGCGTGGTGCAAAGGCTCAGTCATACAAGATGCAGTGGTTTCCTCCTTTCCCCTAATCCCTGTCTGCTGTATTATGAGCAGAACTAGGCAGACCTGAGATGGGGTCTTTGTAATGAGATAAGCGGGGTGCCTGCCAACAGCTGGTGAGGCACTAAGGCCTCCGCCCAGAAGCCAGGGGAGTGAAGTCACCACAGAAACAGATGAGCACCAGATTAGCCTGCAGATATCTGGGGACACCTTACCTGAAGTCTCAGGAAAGACAGAATGGCCTACTTTTAAATCCCTGACCTACAGAAGTTGTGGGATCATCCTTCCTGTTAGCACACCCTTCGTGTAAACATAATATGTTCCCTGTAATAAATAATTAATGCACTGCTCTTTCATCTTCCAGTGAAGTTATTTGATGATATAATTTTCCACTTAGTTTTCAATTATACCTTTTCCTGTTAGAAGTGATACATAAAATATATTCAGATATTCAAAATATCATCTAAACATGGCATGCTTTGTAGGAATTAAATTTCACAATGAACATAATATGTACATGCTTTTCTTAAAGTAAAAGCAAAAATACCTTTCTCCAGAACTGATTACTAATGCTAGGACTCACCAGAGAACTTCCATCTTATCATATATTTCTTTTATTCATTTCTTAAATCACACTTGCTTCATTTCTAAATCTTAAGAGAAATGTGTTTACATTGTTATTCTGAGAGTACTTTGGGCACTTCTTCCTGCTGAATTCTAAATCAATAATCCTGCATATGCTTGAAATGTCTCCAGATATATACATGCATATATATATATACATACATATATATGTATGTATGTATATATATGTATATGAATAGTAAAATACATATGTTGTTTGCCATTCCATGATTTATTTATCTATTTACTTATTGCTATTGTAGCTAATTTTTCCCCAGAAGCAGCTGCCTATGAATGGTGGACGAATCTTGTAGCATCTCTATAGGCAATTTATAAAGTATTTTTAATCCAATGACAGAGATACTGGGTATCTGTGTGCTATTTTTATGTGTAAAATACAAGTCCTAACATGTAGAAGTCAGACAGTTCTCCAGATTGATTAGCCCAATGGCCTCAGTTACAAACTAAGAGATTTGGGGATCCACATATGGAAATGGAAACACTTGTCTGGCAAAATCCTGAAGGTTTTCATTGGACCAAACTTGTAAACTGAATAGTCTCAATTAGATTCCCTTTTGAGTAATTTTCTCCTATTTAGTGTTTGTTGTGTTGTAACGTAGTTAGAATTGTTCTAAAATAACTTAGTGAAAAAATTTAAAGACAATGTCAATCTACAAGTTCACAATGTGTATCCTATTTTCTCTTTACTGGTTTTTATGTAATGAATTGCTCAAACCTTAGTGACCAGCAGCAGTATCTTTAACCATTTATGGTTTGGGGGTCAGGACTTCGGCAGTGTTACTTGGTAGTGTTTAATTTGTTGTGTTAAGGTGGAAAGCTGAAAGGCCTGTCAATCTGTATTTGGGCTTATTTTCCTCTTCTATAGCCCCACAGCCTCTCTGAGTGATTTTGTTAGCTGAATACTTGGGCTTCTTATACAATGTCTCACCAGTGGATGTGGAGACAAGAGGTGAGAGTTGCCCTTCTTTCCCAAGGGAGGGTCCACAAACAAGCACTGTTCACATCTGTCTGGTTTTGTCATTGTCTTTGTTAAGGCAACCATAGAACCTTCAAAGACCTGACAAGGAAAACATCACGCACTTTGTGGCAAATTTACTGGGCCACACCTTAGAAGGCCTTGAAGATATGCACTAATATACAAATATAGCCTCTAGATATCTCCAGAGGGAAGCACAATTGTTCAGGTCATAGAGCAAAGAAATTAAAACACCAGCAATGGAAGGGAGGGAGGGAGGGAGGAAGGAAGGGAGAGGGACATTAAGCTACACTAAACACATGTACTTGCTTATGTATTAATGTACTTTAACACTGGTAGTGATAATATCAAGGAACTGACTAGACAACAACTATTTTATGAGGTCATATTTAAGTGAAAAGTAAGTGTCCATTTTGTTGAGCCAGTATATATTCTTTTGTTTACTTTGCAACTGAAGTATTAAAATAATCAGAACATAAAAATATATACAAATATAGATGGATATAGTAGAATATTGTCATTTTATTGACTATTGTTGGATAAATAATGGTAGATTTATTTTCATATTCTGGTATTTAGAATCTCAGTAGACATACTTCAGAGGTTGAACACAGAAGCCTTTTTATCTGTGGCAGCACAAAATGACATCAACTCAAGTCTTTATAGCAAAAACATTTTTCAAAGATGGCAATTTATGGATGCTTTTCTAAGAATTAGTCAATATATTAGCTTTTCTGTAAAATACATGGATACAGCAACAAGCCACAGGTATTTTATTTGGCCTTGCTAATTTTTTGTGAATTCTAGGAGGGATGGATTGTTGAGATATTTGGCTGAAACTCAAGATGAAAAATGATTTTTTAAAAAATAGAAACCATTTCATTCTTTAAAAATGCTAAAAATATATGATGCAAAATGTCATAGTTTGGCTGTCATAGCAAAATTCTTAGAATCAATCAGTCAAAAATAACTGTGTTATTTAGGTGCAATTTGAAAGCACACAAACTAAAAAACAGTATTTTAAAACCATCTATAAGAGTCTGAAGACTGTTGTGTATACTGATAACTATGTGCCCTGTGAAAGTAACAGTGGGATGGTCAGACAATAGGCCATTAGCCAAAGTGGCCTTTTGTGTAACACTCACATGCGTTCAACAGCATTTAGCTTAGTTTGAGGCTATTTCAACAACCACCCAAACTACTCTATTTTATATCATTATCACTCTATAATCCCCTCATTCAAAAACAAACTACGGTTCACATAAATAACTCATTTTGGAGCTGCTTTATACATGTTTAGTCTGTCAGAATGAATATACTATTTTCTAAAAGTGCACAGAAACTTGGCTCAATTACTTATTTGTCTTTACTCATTCATCTTTCCAAACATCTTTATAAAGAACCTATTGTGTGCCAGATACCACTCATCCAGTGTGTGGATGCCTTTAGCAATAGAGGCTCAGAGAAAAAATGTAAACAGAATAGTTTTACTCCATTTTGGAAAATGCAATTAGTGGAACAAAGATAGGGTATTATGGAATACATAGGGGGTCATCAAAGTCAATCTTGGAAAAGCCGAGAGAGTCCACAGAAGCACCAGAAGGCATGTGGGGATACGCCTGGCTAAGAACAGAAGTGATTGGCACAACTGAAAGTGGAGGATATGAGAGGGAAGAAAATGCCAGAGGATCAGAAAAAATATAGGTTCCATGGAGCAATAAACACAGCACGGGGAGGACAGCAGAAAAACATGGGCATATAGATGACCTGGTGAATAACACCTGAACCAAGACTACTGAGGAAAAGAAATCTTAAAATAGAATATAAGAGGAAAGAAAACATTCTAAATATAGAAAAAAAATTATGGAATCCACAAGTACATGGTAACCGTTAAAACAAGGAGATAATTACAAGCCCCAAACCGCAAAATCTTTCACATTAATCTGGAAAGCATTACCTAATGCTTAATATCTCTGAAGATCTCAGGCTCGGTTTGAGGGTGATTTCTGACCTAGAAAAGATGGAAGATATGAAAATAAAGAAGACGCTATTGACGCAGGAGAGTTAAGGCCTAACTCCCCACCTGAAATGCAACCTCCAAGTTGTTTTTTTGTTTTCTTTCAAGGGCCAGTCCTATCTATCTGCCTACGTATGTCTAGCTGGCTTTTCTACCTATAACACTATCACTTAAACTTGAGTGAGGGGTGGAAAACTGAGAAAACAACTTATCTAGTTTTACTGACAGTCTCCTCTGATTCTTTCTAGATTCTACTAGTTAATCTCCATCACACAGCCAGCACCACATATTTTTAACTTACATTACAACAAAATTGTATTTCTGGTAAAGTTTCTGTTTTAGCTCATTACTGTATGCAAACCATCTCAAAGTTTAGTGGTTTAAAACAACAGTTTCTGTCATGGATTTAAGCATTTATCAGGCCCAAGTCCACAGATTTCTTCTTCTGGTGGTGTGGCTGGAGCTGTGCTCATATGGGAGCACAGTAGACTGAAATGCCCAAGATGGTGCCCTCATATAACTGCCCCCTAGGTGAACATGTCACAGCTCTGCCTCTCACTTTCCGTCTTGTCTCAGGGGTCCAGCTCTCTCTGTGACCTCTCTAAAGGCCACTTGGGAATAGGGAGACTTCTTATTGGCTAACTATGAGTTCCACCATGTACAAAACCAGAAACTACTTCTCTATCTTGAAATTAAACCCAGTTTGTTGACTATCTCTTCCACTCAGAGGGATTGAGACTGTGCTCTGGGCAATATCCTAAATTAAGATCAGAGCTTATTAATACCCTCTTAGGGTATTAATAATGTAATAATTATTAAGATATTAATAATAGTAATGGAAAGTAATACAACATAAGCATTCCCAAATGTATCAAAATAAGGTCACTGAGATCCCTAAAGCTAGTGTTTTAAATTGTCTTCAGGTTTCTATAATACAGAAGTCAAGGCCAGCCTACGATGATGCAATTTGGCTATTTCAAAGAAATTTTTGATTAAATTCATTAATCCTAAGCCCTTTCTATTTTCCGTGGTACCTCTTTATCTGATTAAAGGATACATTATCATATCTTCAAGAATGCAACCTAAGGTAGCCACTTGAGTATCACCTGCCAATATTTATCCAGGGCCATTTTCTCCCTCATCTTAGCATTGGTGATTCAAGATGTGTATATCCTTCTCTCAGGGATCTTATAATTAGCTGTGGGAAGAGGTGGGTAAGTATCAAAAATTGAATAACGTTCTCTCCAAAGCTTTACTGCAAACCGTAGAATCTCTCCAGTTACAATAATCTTCATAGAGCCACAAAAACATATGTTCACTGGATGTCAAAATGTGTATCTACTGGTCCTTCCTACAGAAAATTCACTGTATATAAGGAATAAATAATTTTAAATACTTGGATCCATTATAAACTTCCAGTTTTAGCTGTATATAAAAGAAATGAAGTATTTGGCTTAAGATCAAAACAAATAAAATTAAAAAGCTAGTGCTTAAGGTGTCAAGGAATTGGACATATCAATTTGTAGCAAGTTGTTTACCCAGGTTTACCAGATCTTGCCCTTGACTTTATGAACCTTCATAGTGTAGAAATAGGCCAAATCTTTCTTGATTGTGAACAGTTCTTCAAAGCAAGAGTGTTGCATTTCTGACTATGGCCGATGTCAGGTTTTCTGGAGGAGGTGATGTCTGAACTCACTGCAAACCAACGGAGAGAATGCAGCAAGGCATAGAAGGAAACAGGAGAGAAAAGCGTGCGCACAGTCCAGAGGGAAGAGAAAATACGGTGAGCTTTGGGAGCCGCAATCCATCAAGGATGCTGTATGCTAGAGAAAATCATGTGGTTCGAGGAAAGGAAGTAGGCCTTAGAAAATGAAGATCCATTTTGTCACATGGCCACCAAACTTTTAAAAGAAAGATACAGCTATAATGTATTAGAAATATGAGTCCAAGTAGAGACTGAAAACTAATAAAATGAAGAAATGATGATAATCTCTTCTTAATAATTTTTTATCTTTTTCTCAATTGAATTCTTTATCGGTACCTTATACATCCAGCTCACAGTCACACTCAACATTGGAGAATTTGTACCAGTATATGACACGAGTTTTTACCCATCTTAATTGGTACCAGTACATCATTCTCATTTTTACCCATCTTTATTGGTACTTGTATATACACATCATGATGTTAATGAGTTCTAGAATGTATGATGGCTATTGTGAAATAGATGATAATATTAATAATGCCGTCTCTCAGTGAAAGGTTATAAACTCACCATTTACTCAGATATGTTTTGGGTTTGTCTTATCAATAATTAATCTAATTTTCCTGTTGAATAGTGGGGACTGGGGAGGGGTTAGTCTTCTCTGTTTTCAAAAATGCTTCATGAGCCTCTTTGTACTGTCCAGTCTTTCTCAATCCCATTGGATCCCTTTGAAGCTCTTTTCCTTTTCCTTCCCTTTTATGCTCTTCTCCCCTGGCCCACCTCCTCCTTCTTCTTTCTCCATCTCTCACTCTCTCCTGGCTCTCAACATTCCCCTTCTTCCTTTCGCTCTCTCCCTACCTGACTCTGCTATTGCTCTCTTCTCTTCCTCTTTCTCTTTCCCTCTTCTTTCTTTTTGTGGTACTGAGGACTGACCCAAGGCCTCTGCATATAGGCCTGCTTGGCTACACTCTCCCACTGACCTATAGCCCCAGCCTCTTTCGTTGTTTTAAATGTTGGAGACAAGATCTCTCTAAGTTGCCCATGTCAGCCTCAAATTCTGGAGCCTTTTACATGAGTGTTCCAAGCCGCTGGCACCATTCCTGACTCTCTTTGGAGTTCTTTTCCACTTTCATCTCCTCAGATCCTTTCTAAGACACTATCTTTATGTGACAGCAGTGACATGGCCCAAGCCCTGGTCCTCTGATCCTCTGCATGATGACCTCTATAGGTAATAGCTATCTACCAGGCAGTGTCCTGTGCTGTAGAATGATTGTGGCTTAAAGCTGTCTGTTTAGTTAGAGCTGGTTTGACTGTAACCATCCATATTCACTCCTTTTCTGAATATTTCATCCTCATCTTCTTAGTCTGGCCTTGGTGAGATACTCCCATGCGGTCACCTGACTCTGAGCACAGGAACCTTCCAAACCACTCCTCTAGCAACAGCGTCTACAACTGGGCTTTGGCTAATGTAATTCACTCGGCTCTGTGGTGAAATTATCACAGACCCCTAGCTTATCAACAATCAGAACGGATCTTCCCATCCATCTCCCAATCTGAAGCCAGGGAGGACCAATCTGTGTTTCTGCCGCTACTGACAGCAGCATTTATTCAAAGCTTTCTGTGGTATCAAAAACTATTTTTCATTCAGTATAATCTTGTTTGCGTGACATGTTTTTAAAGTGTTTAATTCAGGAGCTTTATATGGAAGCCGATATTTCTGCTTTGTATTCTTAGTGATATTTAATACCAATTGCTTTTCAAGAAAGAATGTGAAATTTAAACTTTTGGAATCCTGTGAGTATAGCTGTGCAAGAATCAGACTGATAGGGATATTGAATTCTGATAAACAAAATTGAAAATATTACCAGATCATTGTTTCTCTACTAAATCATAAAAAGTTCTATCTGTATGAAGTATATTTTTGTTTCTTTTCCATATCCATTTAAAGGAGAAGGGTGTATGTGTGTGTGTGTGTGTGTGTGTGTGTGTGTATTACATATTGAATTGTTATAGATTCATTTAGTCTAAATACAAAACCATTCTCCTTCTCACACCACAACCCTAATGGAGACTATCATGAAAAAAGGCAAAATTATCAGTTCAACCTTAGGTCTTTATATTAAATAGATTATGTCAAAAACTTCTCATCCTTTATCATAGAATATAGCTTACAGGGGGAGAATATTGTATGTGTTTGGAAAGCTTCATGCCAGCAGTGAAGTATTTCTGTAAAATAAAATAGCAAGAGACCATCTATAAATTATTAAAACTTTGTTGTAAAGCAACAAATCTAGCCTGAAGCCCTAGTTGTTTTATTTCTATAAGGCAAAACATTTATATTCTGACTTTCTAAAAACTGAAATGATGTAAATTATATTAGACATAATTTCTGTTAAATCCAACAGAAATTATTTAGACTGAACCCAACATACTGAAAAAAATAATGAAAATAATTACCTGATTAACTTAATCCAGATAAAACATGATTAGGAGGATTTAACAAATTATCTGTTCATTTCTTCTATTTCCTCACAGTGTTTGCCCATAAATACACCATTCTGAAGACACCATGCCATTTATTTAATTTTGTCAAAAAAAAAACCCTCTACCTATTATTTTAAATGGTTTTCATGACTCTTCTGAATTTCACTAAAAGTATAATTGAAATATTCACTTTGTACTCTGCAGACAAAATTTTAATGAGCAACAAATCATCTCTTTGTGTGGACTTAAAGCAACTTCTAATCATAACCTTACCCAAGTTAAATGTTAACATTTTGGTTGGTAACAAGGATCACTAAAAATAACATGTTACTGTAATTCCGTGGTATTAAGTGGTCACATTTAAGCCAAAGAGTTGCTAAAATTAACTGAAAATGCCTTGTTGTGTGACCTTTAACCAGCTGCAGTCTCACTGGTAATTACACTGGTAGAAAGTTCCTAACCTAACAAATGTAATAGGAAATGAAAGCTAGAAAGACTGCTGCATTTTATTAGTTGTAATACTGTCTATTATTTTAATGATAAAAATGCCTAAGAGTTCTTATAAGGTGGTGAACATCATAAAAAAAAAGAAAAATAAATCAGCCTCATTAAGCTCCAAGCCTATGGCTGAGCTGCCGCAAGATCACCAGCATAGTTTAATTTTAAACTTGCTAACACAAAATAGTAACTGGAGAGCAATTTGTTTTACTTTGTCTTAGTTAAATTATGATGGAAAACTGTTCACCTGGGAAAATCCAAACTCATATCATAAACATAATGCTGCTTATAAGGAGTCCTAATGATATACTTTATGAATTTTAATTTCTGTTTGGAAGTCAGCAAGTGTGCATTCTATAAATGTAAACCATCTGTTGGCACCTCCTAAAGACTAGATTTCAGTCCATCCCAACATGAATTATTTATTTTGATAGATTTCTTTCCTAAGCAAATTTGTGTGTCTGTGTGTGTGTGTGTGCGCGTGTGTGCACGCATGTGTGTGTGAATCTGTTTTTAATCTGCAAATAAAGTTTCAAAGTCAGGATAGGCATGATTGCAAATGTAGTTGATAAGAGTTCTCAACAAGTTGAAATATACTAATTTTGCATAATGTTTGTGAAATTAAGATATACCACTTAATATTGGATGAAAAGTAAAAGAATAAATGACAGGAAAGAGTAAGGCATTTCTGTACCTCTGATGTTCCAAAGCAGTATTAAAAATTTAATTAGGTTTAACTTAAGATGACTGGTTATGATGTCAGCATTGCATTTTTATTTATATAATTATCCTTGATGAATACATAAAATGAGTCATTATATGTCACTGATTGTTCTACATGATTATGTTTTTCTTTCGCAGTTTGTATTTAAATTTTACTTTTCTATAAAAATATATTCATTAGGTATGTTGGAGTGAAGCTGGACTGCAGGCAGGAAATAGTCAGATACCTGGGAATTTTTAAGCCAGCTCCTTCGAAGAATCATAAGGTATTAGAAGGGAAGTTACACCATTAAGAAGGTGTTAAAAGAAATCTGGGTGTGGTGCCTCACACCTGTAATCCCAGCACTCAGGAGGCAGAGGCAGGAGAATTGCTAAATTTGAGCCTTGCCTGGGTTACATAGTGAGCTCACGACCAGCCTGAACTACAAAGCGAGACCCTGTCTCAAAAAAAAAAAAAAAAAGTCCTTTGACCCTGTCAAACAAATTGTAGACGAATGAACTCACATTCTGCATTATACATTAGAGTAAGACTTAAATCAAGCTTTAAGAATCAAAATTGTCTTGGTTTAAATAAGAGACTTCAAATAATAATGTAAACATTGTATTTTTTCCTAGGATAATAACATCTTTTATGTAGCATAGTCTACTTGAAGGAAGACTTTCACCTTGAGACTATGGATTCTTCTTTATTGCTTCTATGTTAACTATTCTGTTTCATACTATGGGAAAATTAAATGAGCTGTGAAGTATGTTCCTTTTTGTACCAAAGACCAAGTTCCTGCTGTACCTCGCCCTGGTGTGGGTTTCCGTGACGCTCGTTGCCTTGCAGAGCTACAGCTGAGCTCTCCTGGCTTGGCCCCTCCCATCCCCTCCACCCTAGAGCAATTTTTGTTCTCTTCTACTAAGGCAGTTTTGAACTCATTAAATGTTCTTAGATTATGCAAGACAGCTATAAGACAAAGAGATATTTCACTCTAATTTCAGCTATGCATTCTGTCTATAGATTTGAAAAGTATATCTTTATTCCTGTGGCCAATAAATTTAAAATGTATTAAGCCCAACTAATTATTGATTCTTAATGGAGAAAAACACAAAGCACCAAAAAAAAAAAAAAAAAAACAATCCATTTTCCTCTCTTAGCTGGAGTTCTTTGTCCAGTCATGATTCTCTGTTACCTTACTACATGAAGTCCTTTTACTCTGGATTTCTATTAAAAGTAACATTTAACCACATATATTGAATGAGTGATATTATTTTTTGTTTACAAAAAGGTCACTGCCCTACAGGGTTTGTGTCAAGCCTTTCAACAGAAGAAGCTGTTAAGTGTGTCGTCCGTCACCTGACCCTTCCTGTTAGAGTCCTCTCCTCATTTGGTTTTCTTGTTCAGCAACATTTACAAATAATACAAATATTAATCTTTTTTTTTTCAGTACCATGTCAGATCGGTTTTCAAAGTTAAAAATTTTGCTTTGGTTAATAATTAGCAATCATGAATGCAATTAGAGTTCAAATAACTGAATGATGGCCCTACAATGAGTTATTCTCATCTTTTAATTAGAATAGATGAATATAGAAAAGCCAGATAGAAGCTACTAATCCTGAGACTTTCTTAAGTCTTTTAATTTTTAAAAAATTTAGTTTTTGGCCGGGCGTGGTGGCTCACGCCTGTAATCCCAGCACTCGGGAGGCAGAGACAGGAGGATTGCTGAGTTCGAGGTTTGCCTGGGCTCCATAGTGAGCTCAGGGCCAGCCTGAACTACAAAGCAAGACCCTGTCTCAAAAAAAAAAAAAAAAAAAAAAAAAAAAAAAAAAAAAAAAAAAAAAAAAAAAAAAAAAAAAAAAAAAAAAAAAAAAAAAAAAAAAAAAAAAAAAAAAAAAAAAAAAAAAAAAAAAGTACTAGGAAAGAAAAAAAAAATTAGTAGCAAATTGAACTCAGAAAATTAGAAAAATGATGGCATGTAAATGAAAGGAAGGGATATATAAGTGAAATTGATTTAATAGAAATTGAGGATGCAATATAAAAATGAACTACTACTTTGGGAGTGAAATGAAATGGATAAAACTGGGTCAATAAAGAAGGAGGATAATCTAAGACAAAATGATCACAAGGAGACAAGTAAGAGTCTGGTATACAAAGCTATCATATAAACTTCAAACGCTCATGAAAATAACTGAAATATATGTACTATGTCTCAGCAGCATGTCAGATGTCAGTAGAAAGAAGTAAGATGCATACATTTGTGTGTGTGTGTGTGTGTGTGTGTGTGTGTGAAAGTCTTCAGCAAGGACATCATTTTAATCTTGTTCGCTCTGACCTTTCAGTGGCATAAGTGTAACCAAGTCATCTGTGGATAAATTTCCTGTTTTGTAATTCTCTGAAAAGAACTCAAGACATCTTCATTGCTTTTTCTTTCTCCTCACTTAATTAGAGGCCAAGCAAGGTGCTTTAAGTAGGATGGAATGTCTTGAACTGAATTCTAGGTCTTTGAAATTATCATCCTAAGAATATACACATTGACTCTGGTGATTGCATTATGTGTGGTAGCAATAGGAGGGTGATTAATATTGAAATACTTCAATCATTAAAATACCTCTAATTAAATTATTTTTTTCAGAGTCTGAAAATGGGAATGTTTTCATTTTTGCTTGTAAGTTCACATCTGTCTTTCAATAGAAGATTTTCAAGTTTGTTCTTTACAAATAATTCTTTGCCAGGTAATAACAAAGATGTTAAGAGAATACTGATTTAAGTGCTTTAATACCACCCTCAGACTTCATCACAGTATCCTTCACGTTTGTCTTTTCTTTCATAATCCTCTTTCCTTCTATAATTTACCCTGAAAAGCCCGAGTCTTATGAGATATTGATAAACCAATTGAGATACCATAAGGAAAAATTTAAGTTGGGTTGTTTTATCTTCTTACACTTAGGATAAAGAAGATCACACACTTCAGTAACTGCTCAGAGGAAAAACAAAGAAACCAAAGCATCAAAATTTGGATATGAGAAAGCTTTGTAGACATTTAAAAATAGTTTGAGATAATAACTAAAATGCATAAAATAGTCAGTGTGTAGTGTTAATAAAACATGTAAAGAAGCATTTTAGAGTTATTACAGCACATAATTCATTAACTGATTATATGTTCCCACATCTTCAATTGCATATGTCCAATGAGGTTGGGTTGAGAGTTTAGAGAAAGCCTTAAAAAAAAAACCCTGAAATATATATAAATAAGCAGCACAACAGTATAATATTGACATAATGCATCTGACTGAAGTCTTAGTTCTTCCTCTTATGTGATTCCAGGAAAATTACTTGTTACCTCTGGATCTCTAGTTTTGCACTACAGAGTATAATCACACTCTTCTTCCTTCTCTTTTCTTTGTCTTTGTGAGTTTATGTAAAAGAAAATGGAGCCTACAAAGTATTGATTCTAAACAACCTACTTTTGGGGAAATATTTAACACTTACAACAGTCCATAAATAACTCAAGGGCTCTTACAATCTCTGTGAACTAGTCTACCATATTTTGTTTGCTCAACAAAAACTACCGTTTGTTCTGATATAACCCTCTTCACTTGTTTCTGACTGGTGTTCATTAGTATGTAATCCACAGTTGCCAACTCTTCCTACTGCAAATCTCAGATACTAAGTCAGTCCATGGAAATACTGCTAACACCAAGTTTACCCCAAGGACCCTAGCAAGTCAATTCAAGGCTATGTGGGTGGAGTAGTTTCCAAAGAGCTTTCATAGTCAAAGTCACTGTATCAACCCTGGACAAGGTTCAATCTCTTTGGGCAAAATGATACAGTATAAAACATCAGTGTTCATTAATAGAAAACCATGGCACCAGCTAAGTAACAAAATACAACAGCAGTAACTCTCCTTGAAGAAATTGAAATCCATGGACTATTGACAAAGAACAAAGTATTCATCTTTGTGAGGTTCAGTGACCTACAAATTTAATTGGAGTCTTGACCAGTGAGATCAGAGTATTAGTGAATTCAAAGATATTTGAAACTACCCAGGCAAAGGGGGAAAAAAGAATGAAAAAGACTAGCCGGGCATGGTGGCTCACGCCTGTAATCCCAGCACTTGGGAGGCAGAGACAGGAGGATTGCTGAGTTCGAGGCTTGCCTGAGCTAAATAGTGAGCTCAGGGCCAGCCTGGATTACAAAGCGAGACCCTGTCTCAAAAAAAAAAAAAAAAAAAAAAAAAAAAAAAAAAAAAAAAAAAAAAAAAAAAAAAAAAAAAAAAAAAAAAAAAAAAAGAATAAAAAAGACTAAAGGCATCCTTTAAAACTTACCAAATGATATCAAGCAAGCAATAAACACATTATGGGAGTTGAAGGATAAAGGAAGAGAAAAAGGAATAAAACTTATTTTAAAAAAAGACACGAGCCAGGCATGGTGGCTCATACCTGTAATCCCAGCACTCGGGAGACAGAGGCAGGAGGATTGCTGAGTTCCAGGCTTGCCTGGGCTACATAGTGAGCTCAGAGCCAGCCTGAACTACAAAGCAAGACCCTGTCTCAAAAAAAAAAAAAAAAAAAAAAAAAAAAAAAAAAAAGACATGAGCCGGGGATTTAGTTCAGTGGTTCTGGCATCTGCCCTTCAAGCACAAGATCCTGAATTTAATCCACGGTCACCACACACCATGATACTAGATGTTCTGACTCATACCCACCAGCAATCAGTACTATACACCACAATGCCAGTCATGGTGGCTTACACTTGTAATCCCATCGCTCAGGAGGCAGAGGCAGGAGGATTTCTGTGAGTTCCACCTTGCCTGGGCTATAAAGCGAGACCCTGTCTAAAAAAAAAAAAAAAAAACATTATGAATGCAAAAATAGTCAAATCCAATATATGTGAATGCTATAATAACAGTTCTACCTCATTCTTCTAGTATAAAAGACAAATCTGTTAAAATATATACAGTGCTAAAAATGTGAATATTTGAATATTTAGAAAGATACATTGTCATTAATCCTCATGAAAATACTACCCTAAACTTTGAACACACTTACCCTACAATTCTTGCTAGTTTCTGAGCCATTCTGGAAGTTCTGCTAAATCGGTGTCCTTAAATTCACTGTCCTAGCTGCCTTGATGTCCTCAGTCATTCAACTATTTACTTTTCCTGACCATTTTGATCTTGAGAAAAAGCTAGAATCTGCTTGGTATGAGATCCTGGGAATGAGGTGAAAGAGGACCTAGGGCAATGTTTGGAAAGGCCTGCCTTTCTGTTGGTTGGCGCGCAACAGCACCCATAGAAAGACGCACAGCTAGTGCTTTTCAGAACTGCTTCAGAAAGGACAGAACTGAGGTAAGCATGTCTGCAGTCAACGGGGAGAGTTTTGAGGGGTATTACTAGTAAAGCATCTCTTACTGTGATCACTTTTTTAACAAAATAAACATTCACCAGGCATTTTGGTCATACCTAGTAATGATAGCTTTAATAATTTATTTAAGGGTGCAGAACATTAAAAGTTGTAAATCATGATGTCAATAGCAGAAAATATTGGGGGAGAAGTTATGTTGTAAAATTTTGACATACCTTCAAAGTTATGATCAGGTGGGAAAAAAACTTTTTAAATTGTCTAAGACCATTGCTGGAATTCCAAAGATAACCACAAATGAAAATCTACGTGCAAATACAAACATTTTCTAAAATGTTATTAAGGAAGCATAACAAATTCATTCACTATGGGGATTTTTTTTGTACCAGGGATCGAACTCAGGCCCTTGTGTCCAAGGTGGGTGCATTATCACTTGAGCTAAGTCCCCACCCAGCCCTATGAGGATTCTTTTTGCTTTCCCATTTGCTCCTTCTCCTCTCTTTTCTCCTAACTCCCTGACTCCCTTCCTGTCTCCACAAGTCCATCTCTCTGCTTCCCATCCTGACTTTTATTTTGCTCTTTAAATTATTCATACTATTGGTTCTCACATAATGTAAACCATGTGATATTTAAGCTTGTTTGTCTTTCTTATTTCAGTTAGAATTATGGATTCAATATGCATCCATTTTCCTACAAATAACTGAAATTGATCTTTATGTAAAACAGTACAAAAATGATTATAAAAATATACTGCTAGAAAAGACCAACAAATTGGAAGAAAAACAAAGAGGATACAGGAAATAGAACTACAAAATATATAGAAAACAACAAAATGGCAGTACTAACTGCTTTTCGAGCAACAATTACTTTAAATGCAAGTATATTAGTACAATGAGAAGACATAAAGTGGATGGATGGTTGGAACACAAGGCTCAACTGTCTATTACCTATCACGGACTTACCTTAACTTAAAGAACACACATAAATGGAAATGAATGTAAAATATATTTCCTATGAATGGTAACACGAAAAGAACAACAGTGCCTTTACTTGGAGAAGACGTGAGAGGATTTAAATGAAAAACTGTCACAGAAAACAGCAGCAAAAAAAGATCACGACATAGAGATAAAATGGTCAATAAACCAAAAAGATATAAAAATTGTGCATGTATTGCACTCAACATTAAAGTACCTACCTACATAGAGCTAATATTACCTGGTCTGAAGGGAGAAAAGAGCCAAAATACAACATGACCTTCTTTCCCCGCTTTTGACAATGAAAAGATTGTATAGAAGGCAAATCAATATGAAAATGTCAGATTTGAACAATCCTGTGGACCAAAAGAATGTAACAGACATGAAGAACATTTCGTTCCATAGCAGCAGAGTGCATGTTCAAGTGTTCACAGAACAGTCTCCAGGATATATTACGCATTAATCCGTAAACAAGTTTTAACATATGTAAGAAGCCATACATAATTTCAAGACTCTTTCCTGACCATAATAGTATACAGCTAGAAATCAGTAATGAGAGAAAGATTAGGATATACCTTTATGGATATAAATATATATACATGTGAAAAATAAACAGCACACTAATGTGAGAGTTGGCTCAAAGAATAAATCAAAATTAATTTTGAAACTATCTCTAAGATAAATGGAAATGGGAATGCAACTTGGGATATTGCAGAAACAGTTCCAAGATGTTAGTTTATATTGATAAATGGCTACATTAAGAAAAAAAACTCAAACATTATACCTAACCTAACATTACATCTCAGAAAACTAAAAACAGATCAAAGTGTATCCAAAGTTAATAGAAGAAAGGGAACCGAGGACAAAGTAAGATTAAGTAAAGTTGAGATTTTAAAAAATGAAAAGATTAACTAAACTAAGTTAGTTTTGAAAGGATACATAATTTTGAAAAAGTTGTAGTTAGACCATGAAAAACTGGGACCAAGTAAGGAAACAAAATCAGAGGGAAAGAAGAGAAGTTCTAACTTTTGTTAGAGAAACACAAGAGTCATAAGAGGCTACTATGAACAACTATATGCTAACAAAATGCATAACCTGTAGGATATAAATTCCTTGAAACATAAAACCTACCAAAACTAAACAACAAAAAATTAGAAAGCATGAAAATACTTGTAATGAGTAAGGAAATAGAATCATAAATCTACAACCTTGCAACAAAGAAAACTGGGAACTGACAGCTTTATTAGTAAATTCTACCACATTTAAAAACACCATGCCAATTCTTAAACTGTGTGAGAAAATAAGACAGGAGTATGCACTGCAAAACTCACGTTACATGGCTGGTGTTGTACTGACATGGAAAGCAGGTGTTGACAGTAGAGGACAAAATTTACCAACTAATCTCCCTGATGAACACGGATGCAAAAATTCTCAGCATATTCCAAACAAACTGACCTCAACAACCCATTAAAGAAATCATTCTCCATAATCAACAATTCATCCCTAGGAAGTAAGAAAACTTTATTATGATACATCTCTAAATATGGGTACCACACTAACAGAATGAAGGACAGAAATTCATTGGATCGCTTGAAGTGATGCAGAGAATACATTTTTAAAACATTTTTGCAATGAACTCTCCACCCCCACCTTGTTAGGTACCAGCATAACTGGCAACATTTACGCAAACTCAAAGCAATAAGCTTCAGTGTCCACTGGAGCCTCTCCTTTGCTATTTTACTATTTTTCCTTCTCTTTATCTTTCTTTTTCATTTGTCAAAAGAAGGCTAACTTGCCTAAAAATAAGCTCATTACATTTACCAATAAATTTTGAAAAATTTATTTACACAATATCTAAATCTACTTTAAAAATTATTCTCTTCCTTTCTCAAATCCTATTTCATCTCCACGCTCCATCCAGTATGTGCTGTCTATTTACATAAAGTTCAAATTTCAAACATTTATGGTATTTCATAGACACCCAGAGAGCTTCATACACCTTTAAAAATTCATATATTTGGCTGTGGTTCTTGTATATTAACGGCTGCTGACATTTCTATTGAATTTAGAAGCATTCACATCATCTTCAGTTATTATTATTGACTTGGAGGTTATGAAGGGTATAGTTGAATTTAAGAACTATGACCTTGCTCTGAGGTCACCAATTAAATTTTATGACTTACCTTATGAAAAGCTAGAGTCAAAAGAGGGACAGAATAACTTTTTCTCCCTTCAGGTTGTAATATAATTTATGAACAACGGTCAGGATTTGCTCAAAGTATTTCCACAATGTAAGATATTGCTTTGAAGGGCCGGGTGGCATCACGGGATGAATTCTGACCTAGATTCCTAAGAGAAGCGGGTCTCAAGGCTCTCCGCTCCTTCTCAAACAGTAATCCGATTCCCTAGCATGGAAGGCCGTCCCGATCCGTGACCTTTGCTGTGAGTGCTATAAACTAAGCCAAAGGAGAGACAGAATTACTTCTTCCCTCACAGAAAGTCACACTGGAGGTCACTTTCAGGACAATGTAAGGACAGGAGTCCTACTGCTTCTTTGCCCTGCTAGGCCTTTCTGGTGGGCTGATTTATCCATCTTAACACACACCCTTCTCCGGTAATTCAAAGACAGCGCATCCTACACTGGAGGAGATCAAGACTGGAAACCACCTGAGACCGGTTTCTGTGAAGGAAAATTGTCAGCCTGCAAACAGGCCGGGGCCCAAGGGGATCAGGCAAAATCAGCTACAGTTTTCACATTTATCAGGCATTGATGACTAATAAATGTGGACCCAAAAATGTTCATTTACCCCACACTGGCCTCTTTATATAGATGTACAGAAATATGTACATGATCTACATCATTTGCCTCTTTGGTTGCTTCTAAAATTAATGTATTGCAAGTTATTTTCTTTATTATTTAAACATTAATTTGTACTCATTTTGTAGTGTTTGCAAAAACAGTTACTGTCTTAGTGTTTTCCCTGAACTTTATATATTGTATTTCAAATATTCTTCCTAATGCATACATATACATACATATATATATATATATATATATATATATATGTATATATGTATGTATGTATGTATGTATTCATTCCTGGTACATTTACAATTTCCCTGGAGTTCAGTCAAATAAATTTTCCTTGTTCTGGTAAAAGCCCACCAAATGACTTTTAGCTTGCAGTATTTTTTCTTGGGTTAAAAGTTGCTTGACAATTTATGATAAATATAAGAACTATATAATATTACTTATATGTCACCTTTCATAAGAAATGATGTGACATGCATTTAGGAACATAATAATGTGTTTAATTATTATAACATGTTTAATTATAGTAGGTCTTACATAGACTGCTTCTCTACATGGTCAAACTAGGTTCATATTTTCCTAGTCTTCCTAAAATTATGGCTAGCCTTGGAGGAAATAAGTCAGGAAAAATTTTAACTATGAGAAAATGCACATTTAGCTGTAAAATAAAACTGCACTGCTCATTGTTTTCACATTGTGAACTTTCGTTTTATATAATAGTATACCTAAATGTTAATATTGACATTTGTGAAAATAACACTTATTTTTAGCAGATACTGATGGACCTAGAAGAGAGTTATAGTGTTAGGAGATCTATATATTTACTTCTTTCTCTGAAAGAACAAATCTAAGTCAGAAAACAATTTAGTCACCCTTTGTGACAGTACTTAAGTCCCTAAGCTCTAGGAGACATTCATGAATGTGACTCAAACGAGAGGACAGAGCTGAAGGCACACCAGGCCAGATCTGTGACCTCCTCCTGCTTGCTAAAGATAGAGAGAACTTCTCAAATCAGCTTGCGAAGTGATTCATTCCCAGCTTGTAGACATTCATTCTCAGACCTGTATACACATTTTCAGAGACACCCTTAGCTTATGATATAAGAAATAAGTAGCTTTTATTAATGTTTCTAGCCATTTACAGCCACTTATGTTATTAAGATTTAATGAGTTGGTGACTAAAGAGATAACAATAAAGAAAGAGAAGTCAGAGAGGGACACTTCTAGCCACTTGCTTTTTCTTTCTTTATTACTGCAAGTAAGTGAGTGACCCACATGGCAGAAGTTGAGCCTTTTCACTGAATGCCTTTCTTTTGCAGAACAAACAGAAGGAAGGGGGCCCTGCCTGACATTTCTGACCAGGAGGGTAAATGAAGAAGGTGGTTTGGTCGTGCTCAACTATTATTTTACATGTAGTGACAGCAACAGTTCCAGGACAAAAAGGAAGACCCAGGCTCTGTTTCCTAGGAGAGTTCTGGATGACTTAAGGATAGATTGGCACCTTCAAGTATCACTGTAAAAGTAATTATTCAAGGGTTTAAACATTAAGCCTCCTTGGTTACCTGGAGTAAAACACAAATAGTTGTACAAATTCCGATTTGTTTTTTAAGAATAACAAAGTCAGCATAGAGAAGTTCTTTTGCACAGAACTTAGACTTTGGGTGATTACTCAGTTGTGCATTTGCTACAGTGGGATATGAAGTGTGAGAATAAACAGGGAAAGATAAAAATGAAATTTATTGGGTAGAAAAGTGATGTGTGGTAAACACCTTGGCAATATGCAGTTGGTGAGGCTAGATTTAGATTTAGATTATATATGTATCTATGTTATTTTTTTTTTTTGAGACAGGGTCTCGCTTTGTAGTTCAGGCTGGCTCTGAGCTCACCACGTAGCCCAGGCAAGCCTCGAACTCAGCAATCCTCCTGTCTCTGCCTCCCAAGTGCTGGGATTAAAGGCGTGAGCCACCACACCTGGCTGTATCTATGTTATTTTTGCCACTTTCTCACTTTTTCCTTTCCATTAATATTTTTAATAAAATATATTTATAGAGGATAGTGAAGTAAAATCTCAAATTATTTTTAGTTATATCTTCCCGTCAATGATATGACCTAAAATATGTTTCATTAATGTCCCATAAATGTTAACATGTACTTTTGCATCACTGGGCTAGTAAATTTTGTCATATCAGAACCAGTTGCAAGTATTTTTTTCAGCATTTGAAACTCAACTATGACTACATAGTAAATAAGGACTTTGTTGTGGTTTTCTGTGTTTTATTGTACTTGTCAGAATTTAAGGATGTTCATGTTTTGTGATTAATGGCTTTTCCATTAAAGAAAGTGAGATGCAGCAATACTTGTCTTTGAATGGCTCTTCATGTTTTTCATGGTTATGAAGGCTTACTGAACAAAGGAAAAAAGAAAATAACAATTAGTTTTAACATAGAAATCACCTCATGCAAATATGTGAAGTTTTTACAAACAAATACACATAGTGTCAGTACAAGAGCTTATACAGATGTCTTGTTATTTTACTAAGTTGGCTTTAAGTACTTTTAATTTATATGCCAAAAATAACTTAAAAGACTACTTTGAGTCCAGTTAAATCAGATGCTTAAGAAATGGCAATTTGAAGAGACCCAAGCCAAGGTGTACAGAAGGGTTTCACAGTATTTGTGTGTCTCTTAACAAAGAACGCGATGTTTTTGTGTTCTTGGGTAATGGACCTAATCATCAAGAGAATTTTCTTGAGTTTGGAAACACAGTAATGATTTAGAATCATGACAAAAGAAAAACAAAAACCAATACTTAGACAACCTACGATACCCAAAGCATACTTGACCCCTAAAAAATAAAAGCCAGGACAAAAAATCCTGTGCTGATTTAAGCTAAGATCCCCAGAACATACTTTACCCCTCGCACCGGGAGGATATCTGGTGCACCTTTCTACTGAGCATATTCTTCAGGGCTGCCCAGGCTGGGTGAACAGGTAGCGACCGTAGTTTCTAGTCTACACTCAGAGATACAATGACCTTTGCACCTTTGCATATCATTTAACAAAGTTATTCTCTTTTTCTAATCCTTAAAATAAAAATGCTAATTATCTCCCAAGCAAGAATAGAGGACATAACGAATGAGTAAACACATAATAAAATTATGAAGTGCTATATAAACATAAGAAATTACCATGACTTCATGGCTTGAATTTGTGATCTTAAAATGTACAGTAAACAGAAAATTGCATCCAGCAGCCTGCCATATAAAGATCAAACAGTAGTGAGCTGTTCCAGAAATACTTTTTTCAATTCTATTCACTCGGATTTTCCAATTTATCATACCTATGAGCTTTCCACTTTGCTAGATCCATGTTAACATTTTTTTATAAAAAAACTTTGAAATAAGCAATAACGTGCTCAGAGCTGTAAAAACATGATGTTCCAACTGCACTTCTTTATAAGCTTTGTACCCTTTTCTTGGTTTTATTGCCAAAACAACCCATGGAAACAAAAGATGCAGAAAAGATATGAAAGGAAGTAGCGACTGCTGAGCAGTTATCCCGTAGATGAATAAAAGAAAAGTACATAAACAGATGCGAGCCTTACGTGGGTGCAGAATGAATAAGAGGAAACAGGCAGCAGAGGCAGTTACAGAGTCAGGTTCGGGGAGTGGGCATTCATCCATCTCCCTAAGGCTCCTGTGCTGACAAAACAAAATCTCTCTTCTTTGTAATACTATCCTTGCCTCTGACATCCCTATCTCCTTTGCACAAACAAAACAATTTTTAAAAAATTAATCTTTTATAAATGTGAGCCTGTAACTTTAAACACTCGTGTTTTTAAGGCAGTATTCCTATATTTCAGTAAACGTCTGAAATGATTTATCGAGCACTCACAGATACACACACACACACACACATATACACACACACACTGGGTCAACTAATATTTCTTGAGGTGCCCCCAGTTGCTGCCCTTACTCCTGCAACTAGTAAGAATCAGCTGTCTTGATGAACTGGATTCAATCAATAGTTATTCAATCAATATTTCTTCATGAATGTGCATAATCTAATGTTAGAGTAATAAGAACTATACCAAGTGCTTACTATGTGCTTTCACACAAATGTTCTCCTCATCTGGTACAAGATGTTCGACTAGTATAATCTTGCAAGTGGTCTTGAGCTAGAATTTAGACTGTCCCAATTTTCTTTAGATTTTTAAGCTTTAGAAAGTAAAAGATGGAAATATGATACAATTGCAAATCTTTAAAGTAACAAAAAAGAGATCAAAGTGGAAGACTAAAATGGTGAAGAGTTGAGTTTAAATTCCACTGTATTCTGAGAAATCCAATTCCACAAGGCGCAGAACAGAGTTTATCATTGTAAATTATAGTGAATTTGCTCTTGTTCCAGCTGAGAGGCCCACACAAAAGAGTTCACTGTCCTCATCTTCCTGTATCTCAACTCAGCCTTTGAAACAACTGTCTTCTCTGGCTAAAAGATAGGTGGAGACTTGACGGTCTTGTGGGGCTCGGACTTTCAGAGCAGCAGTAGTGATGCCGAGAATTGTTGCACCTACCAGCTTCATCCAGGGATGTTGGGCCGGGAGGCTCTGGGCCCCTGAGGATCAACTCACCACAACTCAAACACCCATTTCGGACAGCTTTTCTGGTAACTTTCCCATTTCCATGCAACTTCTCACGAGTCTGTAGAAATGTGAACTCGGATTTTACCTGTAGGCTCAAAAATGAACAACATTAATGAGAAAAGATGAAATCTCAGGAAAAAAAAAAGTTATTTTCTAAACTGATCACTGGGAGTAGGATTGCCAAGACATTTAAAAAATGGAAGGTATATATTGCAGTATACGAATTGAGAAAGAAAACTGTCCCCATGAGAAAAAATAAAAAAAACTTAATATTAAATTTGTAAACTATCTAGGGGTTTATTTTCTTATTACTGTTGGCTTTTTCATTTTACTTGAGTTTCTAACACGTAATAGGTAACTAGTATTCCTTGTACAGGGCTTGAATTAACCTACATATATACACAGTTCTTGACAACTCTCAGGAAAAAGTAATTTCTAATTGAATTATTTTTTCTGTTGTAAAATTCATAGTTAAGAAAATTTTAATCATTTTAAATTTTTAGGAAATGCTTTATTTTTAATCTGAATCTCATTGGACAACAACAGCTGCCCTTACATCAAAATAAATATTGTTTAAATTATTTTTCCCTTGACATTCAGGAAGACATGTGCTTTGTGTTTGGGAAGATGTTACTATTGAAAGAGTCTCTCTTTCTGCTTTGCTGTTATTTATTTTCCCAAATTTGTAAGAAATGATATTAGATTGTTTCTTCCTCCTAAATTAAATTGAACATTCTCTTCATTTTTCTATGATAATTGTCCTGCCTTAAATTGAACATTCTCTTCATTTTTCTATGATAATTGTCCTGCCTATCTGGCTTATTTCTAAAGGAGTAAGCGATTTCCTGGCTTGGTAATTATCTGTTCTGAGGCTTACTTCAATTCTACTGGCTATAATTCATCTAATTAATGATTTTGAAGTATTATTGTTCCTTCAAATGTTTGAGAAATCCATAACTGCGTGATACATCTCTTTAAATTTTATTTGCAAAGCATGAATAGCATACATGTTTTACAATAGCATTTGAAGTAGTATTAAATAAGTGAATTTATTTTTATTCAGTTTGCAACTCTGAAATATTGTGTGCATGTGTGTGCCGTGTACAGTGTTTCCTTATATGTTTGTACATGTAAAAGGAAACATTCCAGAAACGTGGTGTGCTATTTATGTGTATCTCTTATGGTGTTGCAAAATTTCATTGCTTCTCATAATAACTAAATTAGCTTCTGAAAGCTAAACATTAATATACTACATTTTAATTATGCAAGGGATAGATTAGCTTTTTCAAGAAGTTAAAACAGAATTGGATTAAGTAAATCAGTTGCCATTTCCAAATATCCTTAACTTTTTCATGCTGTTTTAAATCACATATTTCCTGATTACACTTTCTGCAAATACCATACAATATGCTACAATGATTTTTAGTTATAACGTTTTATTTATAAAACTGCATAAGCCACTCACTTTCCAGTCAGTAATGATCAAATATTGACATTATATTTTACTGATGAAACTTCTGATAAAAATGATATCTTCTCTGGTTTCTTGAAAGAAGGTCCTACTTCCGAAGTCCTTCTCTGTTGTACAGAATGACAGTTTGGTTTCTTAATATCAAATTCTTTTGCCTGTTCCAAGCAAAACAGATGGTTAAGATAATTATAATGGAAATGGCATGCTGAGAAAACTGTTGAGAGACCATTCATTCTTGGATTTTTCCTTTCTCCACTTTCTAAATGCAGCGGGTACCCGTATGGGAGGATGAAGAAGTCACTTTTTCAAGATTCTTTCAGGCTCATTCTGCAGACGAGGACTCAGAGCAGGGCAGTTCACCGACCCGCTCTACATTCAGAAACAAGTCCAGTGAGGGGTTGTTTACACCAGTAGCTCTTCTCGTGTGTGTGTGTGTGGGGGGGGCTTTCTGGAGGAGGAGGAGATGGAGGTAGTGAAGGAGGAGGAGTCAGCATGAAAAGGAGCAAACAGGGTCCCTGCCGATATTAAACCCAAGTTACTTTTTTGTTGACCAAAAGAATTTTTATGCAAAAGGCATTTCAAATGAGTTTAAAACTGAGAGCGAAATGAATCTGAAATGCATACCGTATGCTTTTTCAGCACTTTCTAGCAATTATGACAATTTAGGTGGTTATGTAAATTACACAATTCTTGTAAAATGATATAATTATGAAATGTTGGGACAGAAACAGAAAAGGATTACATCGCCTTAGAGTGAATACTGTGATGATAGAGGGTCTGTAATACACACTCTCTCTCACCTTTTATAAATCTCTTGAGATTTTACTGCTGCTGGCAGGAAAGTATAAATAAGAACTAATTTTCTTTGGGCATAGGTTTTAGTAAAATCTCCTTAGAGTGCTACGATCTATGGAAAATAATTTGAACTGATTTTTTTTTATTATTTGGGTTCAGATTGTTAAGTCTACATTTGCCAATATAATCTATCTGCATAAAATTAATTTCAAAACTACTATCTTCTTTCCTAGTAATTGATTTGCTTTCAGAATGCTGAAACCACTATTATTTATAGCCAAGATTTCATTTTATAATGAGTGTCTCTTGTTTTCAAGAAGAGGAAAATTTGAAAGGGGGACATATTTTATTGCTAAGATAGGTCCAAGAAGTATAAGAACCCTAAACACTCATATACAAGAAATTACACTATTTCTTTTGTAGAACACTATGGAATTTATTTTCCATTTAGATCCATACTCACTACCTCATCTATCATTCTCCAGTTAGCTAGTGATGCCATAGGTGTGGGTATGTAGCTGTATTTAACAAGAGTAATATAACAGTTTTTTCTTTACTATGTAGCAAGATTATATTGTGTTGAATTTCAAAGTTCATGACAAAGATCCTTACATATTTTCCTGGACAGTTCCAACCCAAGTTGATGCAGAAGAAAGAATATATAGCAGGTTTGTACTTTGCAAAAGGGAATTCCAATCATAATTACACCTTCCAGAGCCCAAGACTTTCCCATCCATTCTGCCCAGGCTTGGGATTTAAACTGCCCTGGCCAAGCCTATGCAAATGACAACAGAAACTCTCTTTCCAGTTTTCTTTCCCTCTCTTGGGGTAGGGGGCTTAAGGCAAATTAGAGGGTAGTGGAGAACTAAGAGGAGTTCATCTCCCATCTGCTGTGGACACACCCCATGTCTTCCCTGTACTACTCTTCTTTCCCTTAAGAACCGTCCTTAAAGATACAAATAATTTTCTTCTGGGTCTACCCCTTCCCCTCATCCATTCACACAGTCCTTGCTCTAAAATTTTAGTTGATGACCATCATTTTAAGGCAACTTATAGAAGTGCATCTTGAATATTCACATCAATGGATACAAATGCCATCCTGCTTTATAAACTACCTCAAGGGTTCATTCAGTTGAAACATCTCAGACTACTGTTTCCCATGGACTTCTGATAGGGGAAGCATTTTCTCAATCTTGCCCCACTCAAGCTTGCTGAGACATCAAAAAAGGAAATGCTGGAACTCCATTTAAGAGCAAGAACAAAGGGTACTGGCGTGGAGTCTTGCTTTTAAAAATAGGAAATACGAACATCCTCCCTTAGCCAATGTATAAAGTACAAAGAAAAAGGGAAACAGAGAAACTTACAGTGCTCTTCACTCAAAAGTTGCTTCACATACATTGTCCAGTTTGTTATTGGCTAACCAGACTAGGGTGGGGAATTGTTTGAAATATTGTTTCCTCACCACTTCCTTTCCATGACCCCTTTTTTCTTTCTGTGCTTGCATTTGGCTCAAGGCAAGCCTTTTTACTACTTAAGTCTGCATTATCTTGAAGTCTGTTCATGTGTTCCCCTCTGTCTTCCAGCCCTAGCCAAGACACCTCAAGAAATGCCTCTTCCTTTTTGCAACCATTATGGCAAAATAACAAGCATGGATAATGAGCTTGAACTGTCTTTGTGTAGCAAACACAAAATGCTGTTTTACAGCAGCCAGCAGCCTCTTCCTGTTGCTCTGGATGTAGTCTAGATCTTAAAATTAGTGAGGCTTTGAAACTGACATGTTACAGCTTGTAAAAGAATTCTCGCTGGTAGTGGAGCCTGGAATTTGTCCTTGAAGCAGGCACACCCATTATTCTGGGAGTTACCACTTTAGCAATCACTTTTTAGTTTTACAAGTACCTTTTCTTTGCTTTGAGAGCAATGAAAGCCTTCCCTGGTGAAACAGACAAGTTCCAGTACATATTAACTTTTCTAGTTAATAATCTATTTCAATTGGTTCTATTGGGACTGTGCCTATTAAAAACTTGGTCGTCTTCCAAATGAGGAATTTGAGATGGTCCTGTCTTACTGCACGTTCCAAACTAGGTTGATTAAGAGAGAGTTATATGAATTCAAGAATAGTTGGTCCAGTTAGATGATTCTTCTGTTTCTGTACCCAAGATCTAGATCATTCTATATGCTGAGTGTTTTTCTTGAACCAAGTATATAGTCATACTCCCAATCAAAATCTAAGAAGGCCACCTTGGACTTCTAAGGGAACAAACTTTTTTCCCCATGAACTTATGTAAAATTTAAGAAGAAGGAATTTTGTGTAGTCATTTGCCTATGGAGGATATATGGTTCTTGAAGCAATGAAGCCTTAAAAGACTGAGTTTAAATGAATTGATTGTGATGCCGAGAAAGGCATAGATTCTAGAGGAGAGGATATCTAACGTCTGCCTGTATACTTTTGCTTGGGTCTTTTATATTACTCTTAGATCTTCGCTTAACGTTATCAAATAGGAGAGGAATTAAGAGAGGAAAAGAAGGGTGTAGAGTAAGGAAAGCAATCTAAAGAAGAGATCCTAAGCAAACCCAAGGGAGCTAGCAGAAATCTGGGAAAGAGTTACAAGGGAAATAATGAATTCTCAGGCCTAGCAGGAAATCAAAAAAGCATACCAATTCCCCTCAAAACCACAGCAGGGGACTTAGTCAATGTTCAGCATTATAAGGAAGATTTAACTTTGGTATATTTGAATACTATCATTCAAATGCAATATGCACAGGGTTTTCTTCAGAAATGTCACAGCTGCACTTTGGCTACAGGTATTTTCCTTTCAAAAAAAAACAGTAATCATGATCACATCTAATTAGAATAACATAATAAAACTTCAAGGACTATCAGAAAATAGTACAGTTTTAAGTAATTTTTGTATGGATTGCAGAAAATTATCACTTCCATACCAAACACACATACATATATATCTTGATGCACATACTGTACATGTTCCATAATACTCATTTAACAAATTGTGTTTAATTTATACAAAGTAATTATGCAAAGGACATAACAAACTTTATTTAACTGTGTGGTATGGCAATTATCTTCTTGCCAAAGCTCTTTGTGAGCTCCTAGTATAGCTGTTCTTAAAAATGCTAATTATTTTTGGATACTCTTTTATAGAATGCTTTCAGAAAATATAGTATCACCTGCACAGTATATTCTAGTCCCGCTTAATCCAACCTGTCAACCATCAGTGAACAGCAGAGGCTCAGCCCTAGCCCTGCTGGAGGTCCGAGCATCATTTCCAATATGCAAATAGTCACATCTATTGTCTTCTGTGAAAATGATTGTGATAGACTTACATGTGAGGAACACATGTCCTCTGAGAGAAGAGGATGGATGATGAGGTGTTTGGACTTAGTAGGAAAGAAGGACAGAAGGCTTTCCAGAGAGGAAATAGCAGGTCTGAGCCCTGCTTTGAACAGAAGAGGTTTTTTTTAATGGGGACTAAAACGAGGAAAGTCAACATCACTGGGAAAGAAAGAGATAAGACAAGTGGTCTGAGAAGTTTGTCCTGAACTTGAAGCCAACATTTCAAAGTACTTTCAAATCGTGCAACTCTAGTAAGATGTGTGTTATTAGAATTACAGTGTTCTTCTGACCATACCAGTTCTCCACTTGAAGCAGTTACTGCTTTCTTATCTTGATGCCATTCATTTCTATTGTGTTTTTCTAATTTTGGGGGGATTTCTAATTTTACTTCACATAACAACTCTTGTTGGTGACATTTCACCATAAAAACCTTTTAAGATGCATACCAGCTCTTGGACAAAATTTCCTTCTTTCGCAGTGTAATACTTTTTCCCTGAAAGCATGCTAACTACCGAGATAAAAGTAAGTATTTCACTGACCTTACAGTTTTAGATAAAAAGTTACGGGTTTATCTGAAGCCCTGTTTTCTAGTAAGATAGACTATGGAATAAATTTGAACTCAATATATTTGAAAACAAGAGTGAAGATTGCAGGTGAACTATGTTTTTCCTGTTTTAAGGTACTGTGTGGTTAAATATTTATTTTGCCCTAATAATATTAAATGTAAGTTGGGTACAGAATAAATATGAAACCAAAGGAAGTAAGAGCAAAAAATGGTGCAAGAAGAATGAACTTTGCAAAGACCAATTCTTTTTCACACCTCCTCCACCAGCCATCTCTCACTATGAAGTACTTCCATCTTTTGGCAAACAAAATAAAATTCCACTGCATTGCACTCATGTAGGAGCTATAATATTTAGTTTTTATTACAATTTATATTATTGCAAATTACATATGCATTTTCCTACTATTCAATTTGTACCTTTTTTGTCAGTAAAAATTATTTGGCTAGCTTGGCATGAGATAGAATGCATTAGGATTTATCCTACTGTAATTTATTTTAAAACTTTAACAACTTTTAGAGAAAGGATTCTAAGGAAGAAATATTTCTCATTAAATAAAAGATAGTCTTATTTTACAGTAATTAAAAAAGCAGTAAACTTAAATGTTAACCCTAACAATCTTGTCCTTGAATGACTTAATTTTCTGGCATTTTTATTCTGGTCCAATTTTTGTAGGAAAAGTAGGACAGTAAAAAACGCATAACAATATGTATAGATATATATGTGTACATATGTGTCTGTGTGTTGGTAATAATGACAGAATTTTGAAGACAAGTAGAATAATGTAGAATGTTTAAATAGATTTTCGGTATAATATACTTTAATTTATTTGCAATAATTTAACTTGCTCTGTCCCTGTTTTGTGGAATATACTTTTATACATATATTTTGATATTTTCTCTGAGCAAATATAGGCATCAGATTTATCCTCTCTGAATTTTCTCTTGAATCTTAATTGCTACATATGTGTGCATATATATATATATATACATACATATTAGACAGGGATATTATACATATATACACACTTGTGCATTTATACTTTTGTGCATGATTACAGGACCACTTGTTCTATTTCTTAATGATATCTATATGTTCAAATTTGCCATAAGAAATCCTAAATGCTACTCTTCTTAATTCATTATCACTTCTAGGGAAATATTTTATAAATACACACACACACATGCAAAAAAAAAAAAGATAAGGCTCCATAGGTAAGTTCTACTCTTTACTGGTAATAAAAAAAAATAAGTTTAGAGGCAGAAAATAAATGTTTAAAAATTTGTATATGTTTAGAGCAATGACAGGGTTGAGCAGTGATTTGACCCTGAAAACCTTAGTATTCGTTTTTCTGTCATGCTTCCCCCACGAAGTGCAAAGTCTCTGTCCAGCCCCATGGCTGCTCATGTCCACTTGTTGCAGGCTGAGCCCCTGCGCTCTGGGAGTGATACCATCCCAGTGTGGCCAACACAGAGTGATGTTCTGTGTTCACATGCGTGTTCATTTGCACATGCATTATGCCTATCACACTTAGTGTCTTCTCAAATGAGAATCAGGTTTCACAGCAAAGAGATGAACTTGCTGATCACAACAGTCAGGTCACTTCAAGAAAGCACAACGTTACAATAAAGAGGAGTACATTTTCTGCGTGAATTTGGAGCTCGTTGTGGTGGGGATGGGCCTGTGTGCCAGGGCACATCCTGCAACAGCTTAGTCCTGGTGCTTCACTGTTGTCAGCCCGTTTATTTCATTGAGAGTGAAGAAATAATAACGCAAATTGCAGCTGTCTCTATCCCAGGGTCCACAGACCTAAGAGGCTTCAGTTGTAAAAATAAAAGAAAAATGAATTACAAGCAAACTGTTGCCATTGGACTTAGTAAGGCACAGACGTGGGACATATAACCCTTGTCCTAAAAATAAACTGAAATTCTCTGGGGCCTGGGTATTTAGCTCAACTGGTACCGTACCTACCTTGGAAGCATAAGAACCAGAGTTCGATCCCTGGTACTGCACAAAAAATAAATAAATAAAATAAAAAATAAAACAGAAATTCTCTAGGACCCTGCAATCCTGAGTCTATAAAGTTGGTTAAAACTCTACACCAGTTATTTCAGCACAGACAAACGCTGTCTTTACTGATGATATTCTTATTATATTCAACCAAACAACAGTGACTATTTGCCAAACTATAGTATTTAATGTTCACGTTGAGAAAGATGGGATTTTGTGTGCAAGAAAACATGTTTATACAATCTGAATAGATGTTCAAATGTTATCTCTCTGTTTTTTCCCCTCGACTTTCTGTCTTCATGATGACACTAATAAGTGAAATAAATAGATCACAGATAGGCAAATACCAGATCTTTTCTTTGATATAAGCACCTGTACATGCAGAAAGTATGTACAGTTTTTGTAGAATGGGAAGTTTCTAAAGGAAATTTGGTATTGGAATGTAATGAGAGGAAGGAATAAATATGATTCTGAAAGAAAATAAAAGAGCATGTATATAGGGTGTGGGGAGGTGTGGGTGGGTAGGGATATGGGTAAAAATGAGAATTAACTTGTATCGTATATTGGTACAAATTCCCCGATGTTATGTGTGATTGTGAGACGTATATAAATTGTACCAATAAATAAATAAATTTTAAAAAATGATGACTAAGGGCTGAAGATTTAGATCAGTGGTTCTGGTGCCTGCCTCCCAAGTGCAAGGTCCTGAGTTCAATCCTGGTAACCACATACAATGTTGGGTGTGGTGACTCACGCAGACCAGCCATCAATACCACATACCACAGTGCTGGGCGTGGTGGCTCATGCCTGTCATCCCAGCACTCAGGAGGCAGAGACAGGAGGATTCCTGAGTTGGAGGTTTGCCTGGGCTACACAGTGAGCTCAGGGCCAGCCTGAACTACAAAGTGAGACCCTGTCTCAAAAAAAAAAAAAAAAAAAATGATGACTAAGTATTCCTGCAGAGACAGGTATGAGGTATATGAACAATTATATGCCCTTGTTCAAGATTTTATCAAGATAAAACCAAATGGGCCTTAGTGATTCTCTATTTGTAAAAGAAATTTAGTTGACTCATTTCTAGTGACTTAACCTCCTCAAATTGTTTTAGTTATTTTTATTATAGCCTGTCAGCTATTTGCATTAGCTAGATTTTAGCTACTTTGCTTTATTTGCTTATAGACTTTTGCAGTAGTTTGTGCATTTGGAAAATGTTTTGTACTCCAATACTTAGCCACTACAACTGTTTGAGTAAATATTTGGGAAAATACATGAGTATGATGCCGCATGCCTGTAATCCCAGCTACTCAGGAGGCTGAGGTAGGAAGATAACAAATTTAAGGTCAGCCAGGGCTATTTAGAAGACTTTGTCTCAAAGAAAAGAGGGAATGGAGAATACTGCAGGTCTGGTTTAGTTCTCTGGATTCAGTACCCAGGAACATAGATCTGTGCACACATGAACATTTGTACGCATGTACACACACACACACCAACCTGCAGAGAGTTAGAACAAAAAGAACTGTTCTAATTATGAATTTAGTTCAGTTTCCAGGGTGGTATGGATACAGATGGGACATACATCCTTCAAAAGTTAAGTTTTCCAGATGGAAGTTCATCAAAATTGTGAGACAGTAAGGTCCAAAGTAGAATAGACAAGACTCAGGAAATATGTCAAATGACCCTACACTTCTCACCAAATAGCTACAGCATTTAGATAAGTTATATAACCTTTCTAGAGGTGAGCTTTCTGATTTTAAGAATGAAACTTTTAAAAAATTGCATGTTCTACCAGCTACTAGCTTTAAAACTTTATGATTCTAAATAAATATTAAAATGCAGAAATTCTTTATCTTGACACAGAGATTTTAATATCAGTTTATGCCATTCATATAATTAATTCATTTCATGAATAACATGAAACTAGATATTCATGAAACATTTGATCATTATCTGAAAATTTGGGCCAAAATAGATTTATTGAGCAGTAAGATTTAGATTGACGTACATCATATATATCTATATCGTAACTATAAAATCTTTATAATCTCCTCTATAAAGTCTCAATTCATAATCTTCTTTCTAAAAAGTAGTCATGAAGCTAAAATTTAAGTTACAGAATGTCATTAAAATAGAAAATTGTTAAAGTAATACATGCTTAATAACTGTAGTTTTAAAAAATAGATATTAAGTATCATTTTTTTTCTCTCTACCCATTTGGTTTTCACATTTCAAACCTAGATAATGTACATGCCTTTAAAAAGTCTTAGCGCTACAAGGAGAGAAAATATCTATTTTGCTTACATATAATCCTCTTAACATGTACATGCCAGATGGTGTTTCATAGCAGGTCAGAAATAATGAAGAAATCTGGCTTTAAATCTAAGAATCCCAGAGAAAAAGGAGTAACTAAAGATTACATATTTGTAATAGAATTTTTCCTGAAATTCAGCCATTTTTAATAATTTCAGATATGGTTCTGTCTGTATTTATGGATTTATTTTTACTTCATTTCTATTCTGCCACCTTGGATTTTGGAAAGGTTATTTATGATGTTGTTGGATGCTCTCTCAAGTCTTAGATCCAGACAGCAAAGCAATAATTTGACCTTCAGTTACTGCTAGTTTAGAAACTTGCTAACTAGTTTAGAAACAAAATTAAACAGAAATGCTATCAAATATAAAGGATAGTAATATTTATTTCATTCATTTTAGGGAAAGTAGTGTATACAATTAACTAATATGAGTTTCTCTACTTATACCACAGTTCACAGTCATTAATAAAGCTAGATGGCTGTCCATAGAGAATAAATTTATTTCTTCATATTTTAGACAAGCCTGAAAATTCTGTTCTCTCTTAATTCACTGATTTGCCTATTTTGATTTTAATCTCTTAAAAGTGCCGATGATGGTCTATATCATTTGTTAACCCAATCAAAGCCAACCCATCACAGTATTATTCTACTAGTCCCTCGCTTTAAAGTGTTCCATAATGATCATGTGTATCCATGGTTTGACTTCATTCAGAATGTATAGAAGTGGAGCAGCTTTTTATAGAGATAGAGGTGGATCACAAAAGTGTAACTCGCCACCTCTGGCCAAAAACAAAATAATAAATTCAAAAAGAAGTTCTGCTGCAACATGGTAGAAATATCATGCCCATCGTAGGGTGACTGTAGCCATTTCTGAGGCTGTGTACCCTGAAGAGCAAGTCTGAGACCTCAGGCACCAGGCACAGGGACGAGTGTGGGGTTTTGTGGTGGTAGTAGAATAAGCTTTATGGAGATAGTATAGACAGTCCCTAAATGAATAAACAAATGAATAATTGCATGCCCTGGGAGAAAGTGATCAAAATAGCTGAGGCCTATTATCTATCCAGTCAAGTTCTGATACAAAGTATGAGACCCAAATAGCAAATATAAAGTAAAACTCACACAGAGTAGGGAAAGATGCATATGATTCCAAGCAGATGATTGGATTTGATGCACCCCTTAACATAAAAATTATAAATGGATTCAAAGAAATAAAGGAAAACAACATATCAAGTAGGCAATACCCATACTGTATCAGGAAGTAGTATTTAAAAATAATTAAATCTGGGGCCGGAGATTTGACTCAGTGGTTCTAGCGCCTGCCTCGCAAGTGCAAAGTCCCTGATTCAATCCCCAGTAACCACATACAACAATACTGGGCGTGGTACACCCACTGACAATCAGTACCTCATACCACAGATGCCGGGCTTGGTGGCTCAAACCTGTAATCCCAGCACTTGGGAGGCAGAGGCAGGAGGGATTGCTGAGTTTGAGGCTTGCCTGGACTCCATAGTGAGCTCAGGGCCAGCCTGAACTACAAAGCAAGACCCTGTCTCAAAAAAAAAAAAAAAAAACTAAAAGTAATGGCCAACCCAGCTCCAATTTTCTTAAAAACCGTGACTCCAAAATCTAGTACACTTAGCAACAGCTAAGTACAATGAACTCAAACACCCATACAGTGTAGTGAAAATATTGAAAACTAAAATAAGGGAAAAAATGCTTATCAGCAGCAAGAGAAAAAAATTCCTCACTCTTTATAAATGAATTCTGTTATGATTAACAAATATCTTCCAATCAGAAATAATGAATACACCAAGCACTGAGATGATAGAGCCCAAGGGGGGGAATAATTCAAAGAACTTTACATTGTGTTAAACTATCATGTATAAATAAAGTCAAAATGAAAGACTCTTAGAGAAACAAAAACTGAATCTGTTGCGAAGAAGCTCACTTTACACGAAATACTAAAGGAGCATGTTCTGGCCAGAAGCAGTTGACCGCATATAATAACTTGAATTCACTTTACATTTTAAGCAGCAGTAATAAAGATAACTGTGTACTTACACAATATACTAGAAATGCAGGTTGCTCCTCATGGTTCTGCAGCTTTTAAAACATTAGTATGAAGTATATAATGAATTATTGAACCCTTAAAAGTTACTGTGCCAATCATGACACATATCTTTGAATATTCTTTAAAAGCTGAATTTTGTAGTTTACCTAAATGAATTTGTGATACACGAATTATATTTCAATACAGCCAGAAAAAAAATTCTTTGTTCTAGGAATGGTGGTTCAGCATCTTTCTCAAAACAAATAATGTAATATTATAGTGTAGAAAGTTCATAAATGGACAAAAGTATGATTGGTGTCTCCTTATCTTCCTCCAAGCCATCTCTTATTCATCATGGGCAAGAACCATTTCCAAAACAGATCAACTCTTCATTTCCATTAGCATTTGGCCTTTAGTCAAGGCACAGGACAAAAACAGCCTTTGTTGGCAGACATTGTAGACCACCAACACATTCACCTACAAGGTTGAGCAAATATCACTGTGGTTTTCACTAGTCTTTTATTAGAGTGATATTTTTATTTAGCTATTGAGTGCTTTTGTGAGATGGTTTTAGTGCTAAGACAAATGCAGTAACTCCAATCAAGATTTAAAACTTAGAAGTCATGACTTTTAAAATATGATTTCAAGAATCGTGGCTAAGTTAGGCTAGAGCTAAATTTTATTTACACTTTGGAAATGATTTCAAACTTTTATTTATTTCTTCTGACTAAACTATTTCTTCTGTTCTCTGTTTTAAACGTGTTAATATTAAATTGTCTTACATTCAAAATGATTATTTTTTTAAATACTTAATGATCTGAACTCTAAAGACAGCAATTTTATGAACACAAAGCTCTGTAAAGTGGGTACATCTGTGTGTTTTTGTGAGTTCCTCTTACCAAATAGAACTGAATTTTGAAGAGAAACAAAATCTCACTTTTACTTATAAGTTAGGGTATTAACTATGAACAGGTTAAATATTCATGCCTGGATAATTTATGCCTAGTTTATTGATAAACTACTTATTACAAAGGTGTGGGTGAGGCATGGACTCAGAGGAAAGGGAGCCGTCACCACCTGGATCGCAAATGGAAATGAGAGAGAAAAGTAAATCTGAAGGAGAAAGGGGAAGACGGTCACAGGTCCAGAGCTGAGTGCTGCTTTTCAGTGAGGATCCCTAAGTCACAATCTGTCAGCCCAGGGTGACATCACAGGAAGGAGTAAGATGGACAGTGCTGTGTTACATCATCATGCAGATCGAGGTGTAGGCAGACGGTGTGTGTCTACTTTTCTTTTTCCTACTTCTTTCTCTCTTGATAAACTTGCTTTCAAATCTGTTCTTCTCCTTACTATTCGCGTTCTTAGTAAGTCTTTTGGAGTTTCCATTATGACTGGTCACCACAGACCATTTAAAATCTGGAGCAATCATTTCAGAACCTGGCAATAGTCACAGAGCTTTTGAATAGTTGGGAGTCAAGAATATATATCGGTGATGATTTTCATCCTTAAAGTTAGTGCAATTGAGACAAGTGTCATCGCAGAGAATGCAACTAGAGAACAAGGATTCAGAGGCGGTATCTAGCAAACTCTATCAAGGGAGGAATCAAATATCTAAGCACTAATTTCAATAAAAAGCTGAGAAAAGTAGCGGGTAGTTTACATATAGATGTTGCCCAAGAACCTCATATGCTCATAGTCTGGTATTTGGAAGGTGACTGTCTACAGGCTAGAGCGGGCTCACTGCTGGAGACGGGTCTGGAATCTCCTTTCTCCCCGGCACCAGCCCACATACAGCTCTCCTCCACCGGGCCCTCAGCTGGGCTGTCCTGCCTTGGCACCTGGGCACTGGACTGAATCCTGCTCTGAGTTCTGGGTATTGGGCATTTTGTCTCAGAAATTGAAAAGTAACCGAGACAGAGTCAGTTGTAAAAATTATTACTGGAAAAGATATTTAGAAATGTAACTGAAATACTCTAACTTTTAAAAATTGTCCAAATTTCACTTTAGAATCCTTACTCCTATTTTTTTTTTTTTTTTGAGACAGGGAATTGCTTTTTAGTTCAGGCTGGCTCTGAGCTCATTAAGTAGCCCAGGCAAGCCTCGAACTCAGCAATCCTCCTGTCTCTGCCTCCTGAGTGCTGGGATTACAGGCGTGAGCCACCACGCTCAGCATTGTGGTATGTGGTATTGATTGTGGTAGGTGTGAGTCACCACGTCTGTGGTTACTGGGATCAAACTCAGGACCTTGTGCTTGTGAGGCAGGCGCCAGAATCACTGAGCTAAATCTCTGTCCCCTTACTCCTATTCTTTAGAAATGTAAAGTACTTCGGATCCCTAAGGGACCTCAAGGACCAGTTTTTTTGTTTTTTGTTTTCATTTAAAAAGAACTTTGGTCTGTGAGGAATTAAGTCAACTTCTTAACCCACTTATGATCTCGTTCAATGAGTAACATGAAATAAGATGGTAGATTATAGCTTAATAACTTTAAAAATTATGTAGTTTAAAAAAATTAAATCAATGGTGAACACCGATAATATACAGCAAATAAAGTTTAAATTATATGAAAGTAATGAAAAAGCAGTACTCCTTCCATAGTTAATCATTACTGACACTTTGATATAAAACTCTTATTTTCTGAACATGCTTAGCTCCCTTACCACTTCCTCATTCATATATTCACTAATACAGAGAAATTTCTACATATATTTTCATAACCACCTCTTAAAATCTGTAATTTGTGTTTATAAACATATATACATATATATATATATATATATATATATATATATATATATATATATATATATATATATATTCTCTAGGACACATTTTTGTCAGAATAAACCAGATTACAGAGTATGTTTCTATTTTAAAAATTGACATACAATTCACATATTTAAAACTGAGCTGGTACATCTTTGAACACAAGTAAAAATAGACGAAAGATTTGGATGGACATATTTCACAGTTGGAATGACCTCCAGGTGAAGGAAGAGGGTCGAGGGTTAGAAGAGAAAATGAAAGGAGATTGCTGATATTTTAAACAAAGAATCTAGTCATGGATGACTCCTTTAATTTGTAAAAGATATTTGTCAAGACCTGCAAACTAAAAGAGTTTTGTGAAGTGGAAAAGAAAAAAGAGATGCAAAAATGATTAAATTAACTGCAATAATTAACTTTTTGAGTGATAGTGAAATTTGGAAGACTAGGAACTCAATCAGAGAATGTTTCAGTGTGAAATTTGGAATGATAAGTTAACTGTGGAAGTATTAGATTTGAGGTACCCCTGAGTCACTCATGTCCCGGTGACCACAGAACAGTTTGATGTGAGGTTTTGAAACTGAGGAAACATACCTTGTCTAAACTGGAGATTGAAATATCCAGCAGCACTTGTAAAATGGTGGTAATCAAAATCATATTGATGAACAAGAATTTCTAAGAAAGAGGATCCTGTGATGAAGTCCTGCAGAAATTCCATTCTTTAATTGTGAAATAGAAGGAGAAAGGAGGGAAAAAGAGACTAGGAATAAATAACCAGAGACAAAACACAGCAAAATAGTAAAGAGTATGCCCTAAAGGTATGGGTGTGATAAGGGTGCATAGAAATATCTATTAAGATGAAGTCTTTAGCACCAAGAAGGGATACTGATGTGGAAGGTTTAACAAAATATTGAAGAACCAAGCCAGATTTGGAGAGTGTAAGATGTGAATGAGATAATCTAGTAAAGAAATTTGTAAAGATATGTTGTAAAGTTGTGAAAAAGTACAACAGTCCCAGTGATAATTGTAGGGGGCCGTAGCATGTATAGAGGTGTTGAGGACAATTCTAAGCAGGTTAAAGTTCACACGGTGAGAATAGAGGAAGGAGAGAGCACATGCGAAATGGAGGGAAGAAAGGCACACAGCAGGAAGATACACAGGTGTCCAAAGTGAAAGGGTGGTGCCAGCTTGTGTGGTAAAGTACTGGGTAGCGGCCACCTGGCGGCTGGCTGGGCTCCCCGAGGGGGAGAGAAATGGAAAGTGCTAGAAGAGGAGCGGAGTCGGTGCTCAGGATGGGCTGGTGGGTCTGCGAGGCTTTGTGTCCTCGCGAGCCCAGGAGGAGGCCTTGCACCGCTCTTAGCCTTTCTTGCTTTTTTCCTTGTGAAAATCCAGTGGATGTTGACACTTTGGATTGAGCCCAGTCACATTAAAGCTCTGTTATGATTCTGGCAATACACAAAATCCCTGTCATTTTTCTGGCAATAATATTTAGAAACAGAATTTTAAACAGAAGAGTTAAATGTCTCCAGATTATGCACATGGATATGCGACGAAACCGAGAAGACAAAGCAGCCATCACGCTGAGTGCTATCTGCTAATCAGTCCTGCAGCGCTGGCTGGCTTCCCGCGGGCCTGAAAAGAATCCCGAGCTGCTGTGTTTGTGTGGAGTTAAAGAATCAGACATTTGCCCTCAGTAGCAGAGGCATCGCTCCTTCTTGCTTGGCCAGTTCGCCACCAGATGTGTCATATAAATACTCAAGCAGATAGCGGTGGACCAGGAACGCAGGAGATAATCCAATGCAGGCAGATGCGAGCAGTCAAGATTACTCAAGCTGTATTGAAATTTCCTTTGCACCTGGCACTGGAGGTGTTAGCCATGCCAGTTCAATCCCCCCAACACAGATGTTCTTGTTGTACCACTTTGTATGTATAACATTTAGGTTTCGGCTCAGCTTTGCCATAATACACATAAATACTGTAATCCAAAGACCACCCATTTATTACTGCACCTGCATCTTCAAGTAGACTTCTTTGATTCCTTTCAACAAATGTTCAATATATATATTTTTTTCTACAAAAAGACATCTATGGGGTGAATAACCTTTTGAATGTGCCAGATTGCTTAACAAAATGATAATGGTAAAAATAACAGTTCTCTCCAATTTCCTAAAACAATGTTACTAAAACCTGAAATTAGAGGGAAATTTGTTTAAGCATAAGTATATTTTATGAACTTTTCATAAGCCTTCTTTTCTTTGTACCAGAAAACAGACAAATTGTATCGGTATTTTCTTCAGAATAAATTCACCTTCCTTTCAGTAGGAGACTGGTAGTGTTTACCTCATAGGGACAGAGTGTGCTGAATGCGAATCTCTGCAGCCCCCACTTTAAATTAATAGAAGCAGAGCCCTGTGTGGCTGAAGGTTGAACATGACCTAGTGAATATTCTAGAAAGAAACCTTCAAGAGACACAAGATCATTACCCCAGAAAATAGCCTCGGGTGGTTGCCGTCCGACTGAAATGAGAAAAAGCACCCAAATGCTTTGATTTTGTTTTGATAGTTGTACCCAGCCTCTGTATCTTTCCAACTGCCTAATTTTGTCCCAAAACTTTCTATGAAATGAAATTTCAGTGCAACTTAATTTTGGTTTGGGGTTGGAGGAGGAGACAGTACTTCCTTGAATTTTTCATTTCAAGCAAATAAACATTTCAATAAATGATTCATTTTAAAAATTGACAAGTAGTGGTGATTTTCTAGGTATGACTTTCTGTCAGTAATAATAATATCAACATATATATCCTCATTACATAAGTGTTGCTGATTTCCCAATCAGCACGTAGCTGTTCGTATTCTGCTTGAGGTATGTGCCTGAGAAACAAAAGAGAAAAGATGTATACAATTATATCAGTATTATTCCAGTCATCTAGTAATGACTGCCGAGACTACACAGCGTGCCAGCTAATTAAGAGGTGACGTTGAAGAAAGGAGAAACTACAAATGGCCGCATGAAGAAGAAAAGGGGACACATGAAAAAAAATCAAAATAAATTTGCCAGGTCTAGAAGGCTATGAATACCCTGTGGTTGATTATTAACAATTCTTAGAGCACAAGGATACAATGGAACAAATGGAGCGTTGTGTCCAGCAAGTAAGGAACCAAGCTGACTGCGGAGGACACCTATTACTCCTGAAGTCCCAAACTAAAGAAAATTAGAATGCAAAGGAAAGTGCCGAGAGGAACAAGTAACAGCTTCTTCAAATATTCTAATATCAGTGCAGCGGTTTTGATATCATGTTCAGTACAGAGATGTGAATATGTCTTAGCTGTACACACAGCACGAAGAAGCATCAATCCTTAAGAGTAGAAGGAGAGCCAGGCGTGGTGGCTCATGCCTGTCATCCCAGCACTCGGGAGGCAGAGACAGGAGGATTGCTGAGTTCGAGGCTTGCCTGGGCTACATAGTAAGCTCAGGGCCAGCCTGAACTACAAAGCGAAAACCTGTCTCAAAAACAAAAAACAACAAAGAGTAGAAGGAGAGATGGAGAAAAGACATGAAAAGAAGAAGAAATTAGAGCATCTTGTCAAACCTCAGCACCCAAGAGTGGGTTGAAATAGAAACTCCCATTAACCCATCCTGAGTCCTGTTTCAAACATGAACATTAAATCAAATGTGTGTCTTTGTCCAAGTCCAATCTTTGCTCTTTTCAAGTTCGTAAGACCTCCTAATACAGCACACCAGTAGTTCAAGAGTTCTGAGTACTAATCTTCTGTTTCTGTACTTAGAATTTATTTTTCCAAGTCCAACCAAAAGTTATTTACTGTTACTACTATTAATAGGAAATTTCAAGGCTTTCCCTGCTCAGACCTTGCTCCTAACTACATTGAATATATTCTCTAATTAGGTATTTTATTTTATTTTACAGATGAAAAAAACAGACACCTCCAACAATTAAATATATCTTAGAAGGTCACATAATTAATAATAAAGGGCAATGATCTGGACTAGAATGTGTGCTACAAAGTTTCTATGTGAATCATGTTAACTTTTCTGAAAAGACCATAAGAGTAAAATTCACAATCAAAAGTCTAGAAAAATATTCCAGGGTTTCCAGGGGTTTAGCTCAAGTGGTACTGCAATTACCTTGGAAGCACAAGGGCCTGACTTCAATCCCCGGTACCCCTAAAAAAAAAAAAAAATTCCAGGGTCACATAAGAAACTGTTAAAAAATGATATCTAAGTCATAACATTAATTTACTCAACAATACCTTTATGTTCACTTTAAAGATACAATATTAGAATTGATAATATTTCAGGATTTGGTTTTGCATTTATACTTCTCTCCCCCACCTTTCTGGTATGGTTCACAAGTAGAATAATGCAGTTAGACTGAAACAAAAGTCTCCTCAGGATGAACATCATGTTTTGTTTTGTTTTTTGTTACATAGATCAGGACTTTTACTTCTAAATAAGCAGATCCATTCTCACATGAGTAACAAGATAAGGTGTGTATTTATATCAGTGCCTCAGAGTTTATCCTTAGGATAGAGGGTGAGACCTAAGAACCACACAAAACCAGATCTCACTCACAAATGATGTCACATGGCTGTTCTACAGGGAACCTCATTATCTCTGTCTGTGTAACAGGGAGCAGCCCCTCATGATGGAGTGGTAGAACAAAGATGCCGTAGCCAGGACCTCTGACACGGACCCCTCAGGAACTATGTGCCCCAGGCAGCCTGGTTAGGTGGTTTTTGCCCAGTATCTCCTTCAAGCCACTGTTGCCAAGTCTTCCATCGGTGCCCCTGCCTGGCAGAGCCTCAGCCTCATGCTGGTAGATTACACTCTTGTGGGTCCCCCATTGATAAATCACACACAGATGCATTATTTGTTGATGATCACAAGCCAGTAGATCACACACTGGTAGTCAAATGCTGACCCTAAACAGGCAGAGGAAATTTCTTTTTGCCTTTTTTTGTAGACAGAATTGGTACACCTGAAATGGGAGGGATCTTTTCCTGCAAAGGCAGGAGGATTGCTGAGTTCGAGGCTTGTCTGGGCTACAAAGTGAGCTCGGGGCCAGCCTGAACTACAAAGCAAGACCCTGTCTAAAAAAAAAAAAAAAAAAAAAAAAGATGCCATAGAGCAGGAATGGTGAAATTTTAAAGATTTCAGTGATAAATAGCCCACTATGGCACATGTGCCACAGAGTCGCTATCACTGATACAGGAAAAAGAATGCTGAAGGTTTAGGAGAGAAGATACCCCCAATGGTCTCGGAAGTGGACTCTGTGTGGCTCTGAAGAACTGTGCTAAACCCCAGCTGGCTCCCTGAAAAAGTCCTGAGGAGGCAGAAAGCCATGGGAAAGTGGAAGACATGAGGTACATCTGGAGGGTCCAAAATCAGGATTGGTCTTAGCGCACCTTCTGAGTTCTGTGTGTACAAGGGAATCAGAAAGCAACCAGGTGTGATATGGACTACAGTGGAGATGCCATGCCCCAGACTAAGAGGCTGTTTTCCAATGTTTCTATATAGTTGTCAGCACGGAAATTGACCACTGAAATATCTGAGGTAGAACTGACTGATAGCATGAAGTAATATGAACAAGAAAACAACTGAATTAACCATAAAAAAATATGATAGCTCCCTAAGGATTAAGATATGGTATGTATATTTACCAACTCCCCATAATGAATGTATTCATTATCACAAATATATAGTAATAAAAATAAGAATATAATAGTTTTTGAAAACCTAATGTAGACTAATAAGTGGTATGCACAGGTTCATACGTGTGTAGCATATATATACACACACAGTGAAAGCCTATTCAAGTACGTTTTTCCAAATAACAATTCCCTCCCTCGTTAAAAAAAAAAGCTAGAAAGAAATATTAGAGATTAATAATGAAACAGTTCTTTTTTTTTTTTTTTTTTTTTTTTTTTTTGAGACAGGTAGTTTTGTAGTTCAGGCTGGCCCTGAGCTCACTATGTAGCCCAGGCAAGCCTGGAACTCAGCAATCCTCCTGCCTCTGCCTCCCGAGTGCTGGGTTTACAGGCATGAGCCATCACGCCCGACATTGTGGTATGTGATACTGATTGCTGGTGGGCGTGAGTCACCATGCCCAACATTGTATGTGGTTACCCGGATCAAACACAGGGCTTTGCACTTGGCGAGGCAGGTGCTAGAACCACTGAGCTGAATCTCCGGTCCGATACAGTTCTCTTTTTCTCTGCGAATTGACTCACACGAGCATACATTTCTCTCCCGCATTCACAACCCTGATTTGAACATTTTCTTTTGTGTGGAAAATAATTGTTGCTCTTTTAGGACAACATGGGTTTTAGATATTTTCTAATATTCCAAAAACATCCAAAACTCCCTTTTAACCATTTGACTAACAGATTAGACCTGTTAGTTTTCACAGACAAAACACCAAAAGGAATTTTTATGTGACAATTGAAGCCATATTTCCTCCTCACCAAATCACACCCCTCATATTTTCTCAGCTCTTTTATATGCGCCAACTGACAATGTGTGCAGAGAAGGGCTTGAATGGATGAAATTAATTAGGAAATTAATCAGAGACCTCAGGCTGGTTATTTTCTTGCTTACATGTTCTATGCACATATTGACATACCTAGACGTTCAGCCCAGCACGGCTACCTGTAGAACTCTGTGGGACAGAACAGTTCGGGCTTTGAAGGACATAAGAACTGGACACGAATATCCATGTAAGGTCCCTTACGATGGGAATTTGCATGAGTTAACATTTGCATGCTAACAGAACCTGGTAAAATTTGCTGAGCTAGAAGAGAACAAGGTGATTCTAAAGTACTATTATGGATGCTCATTGACAAGACTTTCCAGATCGTCTAAATATGTGCATTGTCAATGAGTACTATTTCGTTTTTTCCTACCTCTGTCGAAGTAAAAGGAAGACTAATATCCTTCCGCCGATATCCTTCCGCTGGTGACTAAAATACACCTCACTGAAGCAGCCGTGATGCTTCGTGAAGTTCTTAGATCTTGCTTATCCCTTATAAATGAACTTCTTCACATTTCTGATAGCCTTTGGGTGATTTCTAGGGTCGCTGCACATATGACTGTGAGGACCATCACAATGTGTACTTCATCAAGTTTAAGTTTAGACTAGGATGTGAATGGTAACTCCTAGAGTTAGGACACGATATGTGCAGCTACAGGTATGTACTGCCCTGTGGTGTGTTGACCTCCAGGGTTCGAAGTTCTTTGTCATTGCACTGTTGCTGGCCAGCTCCCACTAAAATGTTTTCATGCTACATAGTCTGCTTTATCCATTTGTAGCCTTGTCTACCTGTGTGTGAAACCATTGCTGTTTTGAATTTGTTCAATACTGAAACAAAGAAATATATATAAGAATAAGAAGAAACTGGTGATTTAATTCATGTTCAACTTGGGACACCCAGCTGAACTGAATTAGTGTGATTCTGCATGAGAAAGACCCAGCTGAAGATTTTCTTCAATAGCATAGAAAGAAAAGCGGAGGAGAACATCATTGGTTGTTGATTTTCTTGGAGAACCTTGCCTCAGCTGGTCTTCCTGATGTGAATGTGGCTATTCTTGTCCTAGGAAGGTCCTTACTGCTGCTAGGAATGGCTGCTGTTGGCATCAGAGAAGTTTTGGTCTTGGCCTTGAGTGTGGCTTCCTGGCTGCAGTGCAGACTCTTCAGCCTGGTGGCATAGATCCTTCACCCTGCTGGTGCAGACTTTCTAGCTTCCACCGTTGGCCTTTGGACCTTTCCCATGCAGATCCTCAGTACGGATTGGCCTGAGACATTGCCGTGGGCTCTAGATTTGTAGTTGGCTTGTGCAAGACATCGCCATAGGGTCCAGACCCTTGGCTGGATGCTTTGAGTCTCTAGTGAGTGGACAGTTCCGTTGTACTGTTCTGCACTTGACTTTTTAGATATATATCATAAAATGATGCTATGAATTATGCATTCTATATTAAATCCATTCTCTGCAGACCCTGACTACAACAGAAACCAAAACATGTATCCATCTCTAACTACTGCTTTTGGCTTTGTAGCTTATTATTTGTTCCCCAGACCAATTTATGATGACAATTTCATCAATTTTCATAAGAAAAAAACTCTGTGATGCATATGTGTCCTTTAAATTAGGTCTAGAAAAATCTTATAGTATACAAAGAGTAAATGTTGAAACTTTTTCTTTTTTGGGTACTATTTTTTTTTTCTGATACTGGCCCCCAAGCAGAGATTATCTGCACATCTGTTGACTTTTTTTTCACGTTGCACACATTTGCACCTTTTTTTTAATGTTGACTGAATCGCTTAATTGTAGACAAGCATTCATTTTAATGTAAATCTTACAGTATTACATGAGTGAATGTATGAAAATAGCTTGGAACAGTTTAAATTGGGCAGAATTCTGCTTTGATCATAATATGCCTCTTCAGCATTAAAATAAACTTGCAACATATGCTGAAAAACATGTGTAATAAGTAAGTGCCTCTTGCTTGGTGACTTAACTGGAAAAAATAAATCATCGTTTAATAGAATTCAAAATTCATAAAATACTTTCAGTAACTAGCAACATGATGATGTGATTTGCCTCCTATAATGACAGATAAGTACCTGGATAGTTCTGCTTCAAAGAAAGCACTTTTAGGTGCTTTCAAATGCCATCAAAGTTTTAATCATTTTTAGAGGTATTTGAAAACGTAAAATGTTAGTAGGTTATTATTTAACACTGTTCTAGACCTATTCCTGACTTATTAATGCTATTCCAAAGATGCTCAGGAGTGTGGCAAGGTAATTTCCATCTTTAATGAGTAAAAATAAACAATTATTAGTATTTTTGAGTCCTGTGAAAAATTGATAAAACTTAGTAACAACAGACTTAGTTTGAGAAAAGGAATAGCTAGATAACAGCACATTTTTAAACTGTTATAAGATATTGTTAATTAGAGACAGATGTACAGAAAATCTTTTCATCAATAAGCTCAAAATATAGGTGAGCAGATAGTTCAGCCTCTCTAACAATTGTCCTCCAACTGTATCAGCTTTTGGCTACAAATATATAAAAAATTCCCCTTGGTGCTCCCAGGGCTCAATGAGTTAGTGCTTGGAATTTACACGAAAAATTCCAGTTAACAATGGCTTAAGCATAATAAATAGGCACTAGGACCATATATTAAACATAAAAATTGTGAGCAATTAAACAGCTAGATAAATATGAACAATGACTACTGCATACAGGATAATCTGTCATTAATCCAAAGGCACATATTGCCATGGCAAGAAATTTTCTCTGAGATCCTGAGTCTTTTTTCCCCATCGCGTACTCATTGTAAACTAAACTTAAAGGTGAGTCTATCTTCCTCTTGGAAGCACTTACAGAAGCCTGTCAGCAAAGCTTCAAGTGTACTTAATTCAGCACATTATTACTAATTCAACATATGCTTATTGATTGCCTGCTCTGTGCCAGGTTGTACATTTGGGGATCTAAAAACAAACAGCGAAGTCCAAAGCAGCACAGTTTCTGATTCTCATCCTTCCAGGCTTGACGTTCATTGGGAAATAATGTTCACAGACTCAAGTACAAATTCTCCAGGCCCTTCTCTGTGTGGAGAGCATCCTGGGAATGTTCCCACAGAGCTGTGGAGCAGCCCGGACCTCCCTTGACCCTGCTTTCCACTTTCCAGCCCCCGTTTCTCGCAGCTCTCCCCGCTGTGGTGAGTGGCACTCCCATCAGCTTGTTGCACAAGCCTTTACCTGGCATCTCCATGCCTCCCGGCCCTCCCTTCCGCCTCGTTCGCACTGCCAATCCGGCACCCTGCAAAGCCTCCCCTTCAGGGACATGGACAGAGGCTTCCTGTCGGCCAGTGTCGTCTCCACCGGGATGTGTCAGCGCTTGTCTGATAACCCTCCTTCTCCCTTCATTCCCTTGCAATGGGCCTGCAAGGAACAGAGCCCTTAGCCCCCCCCCCCCCGCCCCGATTCCTGTGTTAAGATGACGGTATTGGAACGTGATGCCTTTGGGAAGCCATGGTGCCCCTGGATCCCTCACTCATTCCAAAGATGGCCGCCTGGGACGTGGCCCCTCACCACATGCTGTTGGAACTGGCATTGGCTCGCTCAGCCTCGACAACTGAGAAGAATCAATTTCCATTATTTATAAGCTACCCAACTATTGACTTTTCTCAGTAGCAGGCTGGGTAGCCTGAGATAATACTTAGTGACTCCCTGGATATTCTTTGGACGTACGAGCTAACCACTTTCTATTCAGTTTAAAAATACTAACTGGACCCCAAACACCGACAGAAAATCTCCGAGCTCTCAGCAAAGGTTTGGAATCTCTTTATTGACTGAATCCTCATTTCCTCACTTAGCAGCATTCTAGCCCGTTGTTAAACTCCTCCCATTCCATCGTCCCTCCCCCAAACACTGCTCAAGGACTGAAACATCCCCAAGTTTTGCCTGTCATTCTTTTAATTCATGAAGTTCATTGGTACATTTTAGGTACACCTTATGACTCATTTGTCAGTGGGGATCTGCCTTTTCTCCTCCCCTCCCTTCCCCCTCTTTACCCCTCCCTATTGGCAAAAGCTTTGTCTCCATTTTTCTTCTTTTCCTTCTTTCCTTTCCCCCTTAGCTAAATGGATGCGCCTGTGGTCATACTTGTAAGTGAAATAAGTAGGGCACACATGTGTAAATACTGAATTATTTCTGGGGCATGAGAAATGGAAAGCATGTCATTTTTCTAATGTCAAATCTCTTAAGGAGTCTCATTTCTTTTTTGTAATTATGCTTTCCATATCCATTTTTGCAACTTTCAGTTTACCTGGGAGATAATGACCTGCTGTGCATATTCTTGGGCTCAGTGTAACTTTGTTGAATGAGACAGATGGGTAAAAGAACAAAAACTATTATGTAGAATTAAGGAACAGCATGGAAAGTACAACAGAATAAATATGCAGGTAAAATTTAACCCAGAAAAATCAATACTTTTGCCAAATTCCTAATCAAGAAAGAGCCACAAAACTGGGAAATCACAGTAGCTGTGTTAAAATGGGGGGCTGCTTTTGTGGATAGGATAGTGACAGTTGGACTACAATTTCGTATTGATCATGCTCACCTGACAACTTAGAAGTGATGCATCCCATGCTGTAACTGGAAGGTTGTGGTACAGAGGGCTTTTTTTGTGCCTCTCAGTTCTCTGGATTGGCTGATTGCTGTATCGCAGTGGATAGGCAGCAGCAAAGGGGTCATGAAGATATTGTGCTTTTATACACTTAGAAGATGCCTGTTGACATAGGACAGAGCACCAAAGGAGAGTAGTTATTAAACCAAGCCCTCAAAGACTTAACAGCATTTAAGAAGAGAGAAAACTTTCTATAGTTTTGGACAGCTGAGATCAGGCCTCTTTAGAGAATAGAACACAATGCTTTGTACAAGGCCTTGGAATGTGCATGGAGGACCATCAGAAATCAAGTTAAGGTTAGGGATGGTTGAATGGGAAAGGTCTTGCTCTTGAAGGAATATAAACTAGTGAAAGGTAGCAGGGAGAGGAAACAGCACTGCTGAAGTCTAGAGAGGACAGTGAATCTGGCCGTGGTAAAGAGCAGAAGCCATGTCACTTGGGTATCATCCAGTTGCTAGTGAAACAAACCCAAATCAACTGGCTAAACAAAACCAGAGCACTGCTTGAATTGTATGTTTAAGTTTAACATGACTTTAACAGTTACAAGTGGATCTACTTCTTCCCATTTGTGAAAAATATATGATTAGGTAAAGGAATGGTTGAATCCACACATTCAAACAAATGTATAGTCAGAACAATCCCAGGATGTAGGGCCAGGAGGACTGAGAGGGATTTAGGGTCTCCAGCTCGTCCCGAGCCTATGGTGAAATGTGAACTGCTCCTTTCCAACTTCTACCCAGTGCCTCGGATGCCTTATTCACAGCCTAGCAACTGACACACAAAATATTAATATGTTTCTTTAATTTTGTTTTGTTTTGACCTTTCTGTTGTGATTTCCTGATATTGTAATATGCTTGTAGTAAATAGTGTCTTGTTTGTAATATCATTATTGGGACAGCTAAGAAACTGATAATTTTGTGATCACTATTATTTTGGTCTCAGAAATAGCACCAGGAATATGCATAGCCTGGGAAAGTCATTGCCTCTGCGGAATGGCCTTAAAAGTACTGTGTGGCCCTGGACCCATTACAGTGCAGTGTATTCTACTTACTAAGTGAATCCCCTGAATTTCTTATTTTTCTGAGCCTTGCACCTAAAATATCGATGCACCATTTGTAAGTCCACATTCCTTTGTGGAAATAAGACCAGTCTGAGTTGTCTTTCTGCCTTCAGGTTCACAGTGAGCCCCGTCCTGTCCATGCCTCCTGCAGAGTGCTGACCTAGTTAGTTAATTTACCCGCCTCCGACTTCATGGTGGGAGGGCTCATCCTCTGGCCCTCTCATGAGGCACCCAGCCTAATTGCATTTTACATGTATGTGTATTTCACATTTATCTGACCCGAATGATTTCTTACATCATATTTTTTTTATCTGTTGTTCTTTGTTCTATTCATTCTACATCCCCTGACCCACCAACTCAGTATCTGTCATCAAATGTCTCCCATCTAAATGCTATTACATTTAACTGGTTTATCCCCAGTATATTTTTGGGGAACTATTGGTTCCTCAAAAGGTAGTATTCATAGAATTCATAACTGCATCACATACTCATCAAGTGTGTTTAATTTTAGGGATAAAAAGGAGAACAAGTAAGAAAGCTATCTTGTGGGATGGATTGAGATAGGAGGCTTACCCAGAAAAATAAAATTAGTACCATTCTTTTTTAAAGACAGGGGATCTTGGTCCCTGAAATATTAAATTACTTGCCTGGGGTTAGCCTGTAGCTAGAGTAGAAGTTAGAAAATCAGGACATCTAAGACATATATTAGTTTGGTAGCATCCACTTGACCTGCTATTCAGCATAACCAGGCCTCATATTAAGCTGTGTGAATACGGCATCTCCATACAATAACCCACAATCCCCTGGCTTCCCCCATGGCTCCCCATGACCTGCTAGACTTCCGGATCTAGCAAGCAGCTTGTGCGGCTTCAAACCTTCAAGAGCTCTCAGATATTGTTGTCTTGCAGTCACAAAAATCCACTCTGAAAAGTAAGTGCTTTTGGCAATTGTATTTTTATAATCTCACCTACTTCATTGATGGCTATTCACCTTTGACCAGAAAAGTCTAAGTAAGTAATGACATTAATTTTAAAACCTGTTTGGCAGCTTGGAAAAGATCAGACAGGATAAGACATTAATAGTCTGGTTCCCCATCCGAGGGTTCCTCTTTACAATGCTTCTCCCACTATTTGCAGGTACCTCCTGATCTTATTTCACCTTTTGAAAACTGGTGCTCAGGGGACTGGTAAAAACACTGCTGTTTAGCTGCTGCTGCTGCTATGAGATGTAGCAAGGCCATGGATTCATCTCTAGTCCAAATAAATAAAGAAGTCCATAAATAGATATAATTGTCTAACCCAAGAGACTCCTGCCTCATACGGGTTTCCACAAAATGGTCCCCGGCTAACATCTCACTGGTCAAGAGGGTTAAACACTCAGCTGTGTCACACTTCAGCAGCTGGTGTCCATTTGCTTAACGAGAGCTCCTCGGAGTCTCAGGCTTCTGCTTCCTCACCACTCTCCGCCCCCCAGGTTTTAAAAAAGTCCTTAGTATTATTGGTAATCCGTGAAAAACAGATTATTTTACTTTAATATACATATATTAAAATCATAAATACTATATAATATATTTAAATACAAATATACATTATATACTTAAATATAATATATTTAATATAATATATATTAAAATCAAGCATATTGGTACAATTTAAGAATACATTCTGGTCATATCCTTCATTGGGTATTTGTAGTTGTACATAATATATCTTGATTCTTATTTTTCCTCACTGTCCTGCCTTTCCTTCAACCTACCATCCCCCTATATGTTTAAGCTTTGCTTCCGTGGTTTTTTTTTTTATTCCTTTTTACCATCAAAACCTTTCCCTTGTTTGGTTTCCCTTGCCCTAATTAGTTAGCATTCCCTTTTGAACATTTTCTTCCTATTTTGCAATACTTATCATACATTTTCAACAGATTCTTCTTATTGGCCACTCAAATTAACACTACAGTATAAATCTGGTTAGCCCCCAAAGCTACCTTCAGTTCTTTGTTAAAGAAAAAGAAAGACCTGAGTAGACTTGGTGGTCAATTTTGACACTCCTTTGAATAATTCAGCTCTCTGACCTGATCCGCACACTGTGACCCCAATTGTATGACTATGAGTCCAAACTCAACTCACTTTGGGCAGAGAGGGTGGAGACCAGTCTATTTCACACCTGATGACCTTGATTAGGTGGCTTAGAAGAGCAAGAAGTTCTGGCCATTTGTAAATTCTGCTCAGTATGGGTGCTTGTGAGCTTATCAAACAGAAGCCGCTAGTAGGTTTTCTTTGAAATGTGCATCTAGCCATACAGGGATCATTAACAGCTACAGAGATGACTCTAATAATATCTTCCGAGGAAATGGCTACTCGTCCACATATTTTACCTCGTGGAACAAAGAAGAGGAAGAAGGTTCTGCACGGGAGCTTTAAACTAGCTGATAAAAGTGTTGATCAGTCCAAACACATTAAAATTCTATTTTCCTTTACAAGTGTTTGCTGCCGGTGACCCCCACTGATCTTAAATATATTTCTCTATCTGTAACTGAATAGAGGTTTTCTGTACAGCATGTTCTAATGGCACTCTGGCCTTTAGCCAGCAAGGCACTGAATAAGGCTATTTTTAAAATACAGAAACTGGGAACAGCTGCAGCAATCAAATTTGATAAAAACAGAGAGGAACTTTGCTTTTTTTTTTTTTTTAAATGGTTTGTCCAAGTTTAGTCTTTTCATAGAACTGCTTTTGTTCAGTTCCATGAAGGGCTACGAGACTAACACAGTGAAGCCCTTTTAAACAAATAACTTTTAAAAGAATACAAGTAAATAGAATAATTTTCCTCCATACCAAGAGTATCTATGCAATCGTATTTCAAATCATTAAAAAATTACATATCTCTTGTAAGAGGAGTTACAAGAATGAAATTTATTGGCAGAGCTCATAATCTAAAAGTTTTGGGCTTCTCTTGTTCCCCAAGTCTCTGTGAGAGCATAGATAAAATTCTTAGTCTGTCACTGTTGAAAATCTGAGAGTTTACATTTCAACTTCTCTCATCCTTGCTAGTGTAGCTAAGAGTGAAGGTACTTTTTAAACTCTCGGTTCTATTTTTTATAGAACTATTCATTACAGTCGTGTAGGTTCTGAAACCCAGATGAACATCAGCATAACTCCTTGGGAAAAAAACTGACATGACATGCTTTGTAAAATGTAGAGGAAAACATTTGGACAGAGGCTTTTTAAAATGTATCTGAATCCCTCAATATGTACATTTACAAAAGCTGATGTTTAACATCAAAATCTTTGGGAATTTGTAACACATGATCAGAAGTGTTATGAGGTGACTGAATGCTGAGAATCTACACTGAAGTCGGTTGCAAATTCTTCTGAGTGATTTCATGACCAGAATGGATTTCTCTGTCTATATAATAATTGACATGACAAGGGTTATTGTATTTCCATAGCTTATTTACAAATGGAATTAAAAATCTTATTAAAATAAAGCCACTTATGTCACCATTAATTCAATTTAATAAAACAGGGAGGAATAAATAATGATACAGAAAGAAAATAAAAGAGCATGTATAAAGAGGGTGAGGAGGTGTGGGTGGGATGTGGGTAAAAATGAGAATTAACTTGTGTCATATACTGGTACAAATTCCCCAATGTTATACATGATTTTGAGATGTATATAAATTGTACCAATAAAGAATTCAATTTAAAAAAAAAACAGGACAGCTTTTCTTCAGTCATAAAATCATGAAATAAAATTACCTGCACAAGAAAGAGGAAGAATGGAATATATTCAAGATAGAAATATTCAAGTGTTTATTAAGTTGTACTAACTTGTCAGCAGTGAGTCTATTAGATATGATATCCAACTGTCAACAAGCTGCTATAAGCTTTCAAACAAATGACAAAGCAAAATTAGGTGTCGCTAAGCCCAGAACTGTTCATCTTGAGATGCTGAAGCAAGGATATTATTAAGTGTATTGAATGCTGGAAATGGTAACATTTGCTTTCTCCGTTCTCAAGTGAGGACCCTTCAGTTTCACGTTAACAGCAAAACCCGCCCCCCCACACACACACTTCAGCACACAAATTATCGCGCTCCTCTGTATAGATGCTGAAACTCGGCAGATGTTCAAAGGTTCTCTGGCAAATCACTAGGCTTCAGGAGACCATCCTATATTTTGCCCACACCAGAGTTCCAAAGGAAGACCGAAGCAATCTAATTCTATTTACTTATGCAGCCTTTTCCCTGAAGACAAACTACCAAGAGAGTAAGATCTACTTCTTACCAGCCATGTTTTATGCACGATAACCCCCCAATATAATAAAGTCTTTCCATCTCTTCCTAGGAGTATAATATTTATATGTTACCATGATAGACTAAATACTGAACAGCGCTGTTTCACAAGGAAATGTTTTGAGTAAATCATTATTTTTCATTGTATTTTCTCCTTATTTTAATCTCCAGCATTAAGTTTACAGTGAATTTAAAATTACCATGACTTGAAATTTTAATTACTTTCATATATCATTGAAGCAAAAATAAAGGAACAGCAGAAATACCCTGTTGTATTTGCTGTTGGAGGAAGCTAATATGTGTAGTAATTCCTGAAATGTAATAGAAAAACTATGTAGTTATATGTAAAGAAACATTGGTTCTGCCCCCAGCTAAACTGGATTTTAATTTCGATGCTTTTGTTATAGTTTCTTTTTATAACTGCAAGTATTGCTTGTTTCTTAAAATAAGGGTTGCTGATCACCCTGGGGACCCCCCCCCACACACACACACACAAGTGGCACCGGTGTTGGGGACAGATGCTTCTGCGAAGCTATTCAGAACCTGCTGACATCAGTGTGCGTTCATGAGCCCGGGCTTTGTTCCGGGGCGGCAGTAATTGGAGGAGACACGTGAAGTTGCCCAGTTTACAGAAGAGGGCAGAGGAGCCGCGTTGCTGTGAAAACATTCCCACACACACCGACTGCTCATTCACAAGGAAAACAAGTGGGCGCCTTGAGTCCCTCCACAACGCTGTGCACGGCCCGGCGCGCTCGAGGCTAGCAGCGGTGTCTGGGGACCCGGCCTGCTGGGCTCCTCCGCCCTCTGCTCAGCGAGGCACGTCTGTGGAACATCTCTCACCTCGTTCGCGAGGACTCTTGTGAACGAAGAGCTTATCATCTCTTGGGGTGCGTGTCCTGCGAGGAAGAAGGAAGATCGCTTTCCAAGTACTGAGTAACAGAGAGATTTGTGGGCCCTGAACCTCTCGGGACACAGCACGGAGGTTGTTGACAGTATGTCATACTGTTATTTCTGGTCTTCGCTTTGGGTCCATTTCGAGAAGCTCTGAATTTTAGAGTGGAAACACATAAAGTGATAGTCAGCTCTGTTAGTTGTTTTTACAAAACCAGATGGCTTTAAAAGATAGGATTAAACTGACTCTTTAGAAATCATTTTTGAAGCCAGGCATGTGACTGCATCTTTGCCTTCCGTTTTCAGACCGCAGTAGGAAACAAGGTGCTTCATACTGCTAGATTTTCCACCTCACTGGTTAATCCAGTTACGTAACAAACTGATCTCTTTAGTTTTTACATGTTAACCATTTTGAATAGGGATTTTTCAATTTCTGTTTCCCATTTTCTACAGATCTATAGACTATAAATTGCAAGTGACCTGGGATAATCACTAGAAATAGTAGCTTTGTACTATGCTTTAATTTTGTGATGACGTCTGAGACACCTCACTGCTGGGACTGTAAGATTCTTAGTGGTGCTACTTTATGGTGATAAATATACTAAAGATATATCTAAATTTATATATATATATATATCCATTTGTACTATTTTCTGTCTTCCTTATTACTCATAACATTTCATTAGGTCTTACTGTTGTCAGTATGTAAAATAACTTGGATCTTGGAGATATAACGAATTTTTAATTGTATATGAAGACTTGAACAAGTGGCATAGTTTCCTCATCTGAAAAGAAATGTGGGTAATTCTACAAACTTCAGTGATTATTAGAATCTCAAATGGAATCCGTCTTGTAAAACTCCACCAACAGAGGCTGCTCTTCTACCAGAGAGACATTCTAACCCTCCTGATTCTCACTTAGTATATAATAAAATATTATATTTCACAAAGTATATTCAAGATCTTTTGGATTTTTTTAAGAATTATTCTAGAGGTTGGAGGTGTAGCTCAATGTTAGAGTATGCTTGACATATTTGAGCTCCTGAATTTAATCTCAGTGAGCATGTGTGTGCGCGCACACATTCTAAAGCTTCACATATGTTTAAAATAATTACTAGAAAAGGAAACATCACTGGAAAACACTGCGTACCGACACACAGAATTCACAATCCATAGCTAGCTTGGTCTTACCAGAGCCAAATAAGGACCTAGTAGTGCCTTGGAGCACATGCGATTTCAAGGTGCCCAGGTTACTCATGAACATATTTCCGGGGGCATCCACGGGAGAACAGGGTGGTAACCGTGCTGAGAACATGTCTCCAGGTGGCATCCAGTACGCGCAACACGTTGCAGGGCACACGCACATGTGGGTTCGCCTGCTCTGCCCCGCTCCGCACCCCGTCATTCAGGACTCACTATTCTACGACACGCGGCAACCACACGCAGTCTGTGTTGGCCCCGCGGCCTCTTCCCTTCCGCTCACAATGGCGTCTGAAACAATGACGTAACCAGACGCACCGTCGAGCAGAGTTGTCCAAATGAAGAGGCTAAACGAGGTGGATAAACGCTGCCCACTTACTAGGCGCGCTGCTTCTGTGTTCTCTCCCTGTGCCCTGTCTGACTTCACTCTCACACCCTGGTCACCAGCTTAAGAATAGTGCAGCCACTAACGTTCAGAGAGAAATTTGCAAGGTCCAAGGTGACATCCCCTCCAGAGGAGGACCGCTTGCCATTTGGGTGAAATCTGACGCGCTTCAAAACGGATGTGTTAAAATTCAAGAGATGAAATAAATGAAAGTTACGTATTAAATGTCAAAAGATAAAATATATAAATGATGGTAGTTTACAAAACCAATCAGTCGAAGTGACAATTTTGATTTATGTATATACATAGTCATTAACACATTAAATTTTAAAATCTAGCAGGCCAAACAGTAAATATTTGAAATAATAATAAGCATAAACAATATTTCTAATTGTTTCATGCGATTAAATTTTAAAATTTAAATAAAGTCAGTTTTAAATTATTATTATTTTATAGAGACTTCTTATATATTGCAATTTGGGATAATTTTAAATGACTAAAATCTTTTCAAAAAGAAACCATGATGTTGATAATATAAAATACATGTAGAGGGCGGGAGATTTAGCTCAGTGGTTCCGGCACCTGCCTCGCAAGCGCAAAGTCCTAAGTTCGATCCCAGTAACCACATACAATGCTGGGTGTGGAGACTCACGCCCACCAGCCATCAATACCACATACCACAGTGCCTGGCGTGGTGGCTCACGCCTGTCATCCCAGCACTCAGGAGACAGAGGCAGGAGGATTGCTGAGCTCGAGGCTTGCCTGGGCTACACAGTGAGCTCAGGGCCAGCCTGAACTACAAAGCGAGACCCTGTCTCAAGAAAACAAAACAAAACAAAAATACATGCAGAATCTGTCAATGACAGCCGTAGGTATTGCTATAAGTATGGCTTTTGCCTAAATTAATATTTTAAGTAATTAACTTCAACTGCATGTTAGAAATAATTAAATTGTATTTTCCCACATTTCTATCTAATTTGAAAGATACTCTTTCCTCCATCATCCCTATGAAAGTATTTGGAAAGAAGTTAGCTCTTTAAGAAACTTAATCATTTTCTTCATCAAATGTGTACCTCAAAGCATTACACTCAACCACAGCAAGACCCTCCCATGAAGCACATGTATGTCCCCGGGACACAGGGCCGGGTTTCCCATTCCCTGACACGGGGCTCTGGAGGCTGCGCCGACTCCCCCCTGCTTCTCTAGGCGGAGGTGCCTCTTCCACTTCCTGTCTGTGACTTCACCTCTTCTACTCAACACATCCAACAAGAAACCAGCGACTGAGCATCATGCTGAGTATTCTACAATTTTACCCAGAGATAAAACTCTTTAGAAACTTTTCTTCTTCATGATAACAAAATAAACGGACTGTGGCTCTCAGCACATGAGTTCCGTGAGGCGCTGTGCTTGAGAGCAGCTGCTGTAGGCATGCATATTTCCTTGTGGGATCCGCACTGGAAGTGATATCTCTCAGGTCGTTGTAATGGCATTTGACGTTTGTAACAGTAGAACAAAAATGAAAGTGTTAATGTTTTGTTAAGCAGATGTTGCCAAACTTTTTATCTACAGGTCCAGAGAGTAAAGATTTTAGACTTTGTGAGTCATATGGTTATTGTCAAAACTATTCTGCTCTTTGATTGTAGTGCTAACGTGGGCAGAGACAGACCCTAAATGAGTGAGTCTGGCGATGTTCCAATAAAAAATACTTTATATACAAGGAATGTTGAATTTCACATAATTTTCCTATGTCACAATATAGTATTCTCTTTCAAATTTTTCTCAGATTTTAAATATGTAAAATATATGCTTAATTCGTATACCATACAAAAGCAGACAGAAGACTAGATTGGACCTATTGGGTAGAGTCTGCTACTGTTTTTCCTAAATATGAAATCAACCAGATAGCAAATCAATTAATTTAATGTGGTTGCTTAGGACATCACAAGGAGGGCTTCACTTAAAGTGTTTTAGCTACAGAGTGAGGGGAAGATGCCTTTGATGTTTTCAGAGGATATTACTTACAGCACAACATTCCAAAATACATGCAGAGTCTGCCAGAAACATATATACACATCAGCCATTCACCTTGCTAATAAATGTCTGGAAGATAAAGACCACTACTTTCAGCACCTCTTATAGTCACGGAGGGCAAAGGTAACTTGTTTTTATCTCATGGTGTTCCAATAAATTTAGTATTAAAATATTTATGCAAGTATTTATCTGATGTACACTTCTTTGGCTGACATCAAAACTCTGTAGATCTCAGTGGTCTGAAGTCAAGAAAAAAATCTCAATGAGAACATGTGGGGGAGATCAGCTCTATACAGACAGTGCAGATGACGTTGCATCCAAAAATTGAAATAAATTTGCACACTACAAATTTAAAACTCTTTTTTGTTGTTTTTGGTTTTTCCCCCCCAGACGCCGATTTGGGAGGAATACAGTTGTATTTATTTACCTTTGCCAATGTTTATAAACATTTCACTGTTCCTGTGAAACTCTTTGTATCAGTAAGAATGTGAATATTTGACAGCTTATACTTCCCAACACAGAAGAAATCTCTTCATTACTGATTGTTAACAGTTGAATTGATTTTACGGTATTTTTCGGGACTAAAAACAAAGACAATTTATAAGAAAGAAAAAAGTCAGAAGGAGGGTGGTAGACAGTGGCAATATGGTGTGGGTGTAGACAAATCCCTGTGATTCATGGAAAAGTTAAATCTCGCAGATTAACTCTGTTGTGAGAAAGAGTTTCATTCCTTAAATTTCCATCGATGAGCCTCAATTCATTATAAAAATTAACATAAGGCTTCACCTATTTAGAATCAAGGAGTGTACACCCTCTACTGTACCTAACACCGAATGTGAATTCCAGTCCTGTGGTGGTGCTGGTGGTTGTCACTGCTATTGTGTCACTCCTGTTGGGCACACAGCTGGGTCTATAGTGCTTGCTACAATGCCATTTTCTGGTTGATGTATGTCTGAGAGATGCGTATATTAACACCCAGGCTACAGAGCCAAGCACATTTTAGTGCCGGCTACAGCTGAAAGAATATGTTTCCATTCCTTGTCCATCTGTTCTTGGCAATACAAATTTAAACTAGAAACACAGAATAAGCTTCCTGAGAAATAAGTCTGCACAGGGTTACAGCAGCAAGGTGGGTTAGTCTAAGCTATGGCTTTGTAACATTTGATTTTGTAGCTGAAAGATTGTTTTTACTTGGAGCAATCTCATGTGGCAGCTGCAATGTAAAACTTAGAAATGATACTTTTTATCATTTCCTTTAAACAGCTGAAGGCTTGGTCACATATTTTGTGTTCAGGGTGTATATTACATTTTCCGGTGTTCACAGGTCTAATGAACTTTGAAGTTTCAACATGTGATTCGTTACACAGTTGAACTATGATGGAACATAATTTATTAGCATCTCTGAACTCAGTGCTAAGATGAACTCATTAGCATAGAGTGAGCACAAATGGATTCCATACAAAACCCACAAGCTTTTGTTTTCTACTATTTCAACCTAAGATAGGACCAGCTAGCCTGTGCTTATGTTCTATAATCATCAGGTCTTTGTCCTATGTGTACTTCTACAGAATTTTTTATGCTATGAAAATAATGTGAAATTTTTTACTTACAGTGAAAGCACACCAGAGTGCACAGAAATACTAAAATAAAAATTGACCGTGGATATTAACCCATGGTTCTGCCTCCAAATCAATGACCATAACGCCCTGAGTTCAGCACAGGAGAAGACGGCTTGCTATGTCTCAGAGCAGGGATTCTTGGGTTTCTAATGATCTGAGTTCAAACTCTACCATCTAACTCAGTGTGGATCTTCATGTTTGAAAAGGAGCATGATGTTAACATAGTCCAACCCCCCCTTGCATGTACAAAATACTTTTATATTTTTGAGTACAATCTTCTCATATGACAGATTGATCAAAATTTCATACAGCATTTATGCTTCAAAGTGATGGGGTTCAGAAGTTAATTTCACTACTTTTCAGCTTCTCCTTCTATAAAAAAGGATAATCACATTTTCTTTACATTGGTTCTAAAAGTGGGTCAATGCAGCAAATACAGAGTGATCTGAGGAGTAGTAGGTATTAATAAACACCTTACGATGATAACTACTAAAATTTGATAATAATAATAGCAGTGATAATTGCATTGTCCTAATTACCTATCTATTCTTAAACATTGTTGGGGAATATGTATTTTTTACTATTAGGAAAGCATTTCAAGAAACTATTATTATTTCTTGGAGTGTTATGCAAAGGTACCTTTGACCATGGACAAACCATCCAACGATGAAATTGCTCAGTTTTCGCACCTATAAAATGAGAGATTGTAAGTCTGTGATGCCAAGGTCTCTCGCTTGAGTAATTTAAAAGATCGTATGTGATAGCACATCCTCATCCTTTATTTATAGTGATGCAAATGTGTATTTGCTGCCAAATGTCTGATGTGGGATGTCTCGATATTCCACATGTACATGTGGAATAACATTAGGCTTGTTGATGTGAAGAACTACTGGTATGTTTTGGAGGCATTTGGGGGCTCCTACTATGTAATTTCCACTTGTTTCAGGATAAGAGGCAGTAAATCATTTTCCATAGAATGAACTTCAAGGGTTAGTTAAGCCAAGAGTTCCAGAAGTAGGTCATCTTGCTATCACTTCTGGTTTTCCAAGAGAAAAACGTTCTTTGTGAAGTGGCTTTCATTATTTTCACACTCTGCAGTGGCTTTTAGTTGTGAGCATACACACTCCCACTGTAATTCACAAGGCATCTGTTTTCTTTCAGACCTGAGTGACCAGCTGGTGGAAGTAGTTGGCTTGGAAGGAGCCATGGAAATGGGGCAGATCTACACAGGACTGAAAAGCGCCGGCCGCCGGCTGGCCCAGTGCTCCTCCGTGGTCATCAGGTACGGCCTTCCCTGTCACGGATCGAGATGCAAGACGAGGCATACACACAAGCTGAATAAAACAACACGGGACTCCGAGCACAACATGTGTCTGATTTTTTGTTTCAATTTATCAACTAATACTTCTATATGTCAAAATAATTAAATTCACAGGTTTCACAAAATATTTGTTAGCCGTCTCTTACTGAATTCTTTGGAATCTGATACTGAGTACCATGGGTACAGGAAGGCACTCATCCGAACATGCAAATTTAATCCTCCCTGTACTCATTCATACTCAGCTTATTGAGTTTACCAGCTTACCAGACAAAAGGGCCAAAGAAAAACTCTTGATACACTGTGCACTTTTTATCATACAATTATTTCTGTAAACTGCGTGATGATTTCTTGCACAGTAAATGTTTTGTGCATTGAATGTGAAACTTTCCAAAGATTCTTTTCCCTAATATTTCACATGTAGGAGGGGGAGAAAAAAGGTTTATTTTGACCCTATGGTAACCACAAATTGTAGTGCAGACACAATGGATGTTATTTATATAAAAGAGTTGATCCTGGAAAATCTGAGATATCCAACATCTTTTCTCCAGGTTTGCAGTGTGGGTGGGTATGAAAACAAGGGACCCTTTTTTGGTAGTAGGAATTCTGACGGTATCCTTAAGCATAAATCCTGAAGGTTTCTTTTGGCATTCAGGATTTTTGTTTTTTATCACTACATTTACCAAGAAACTCTCAGCATTCCTGTGACCACAATACTTCACAGGTATTCATTCATTGTGAACAAACGTCTTCCTTTCAGAGCAGGTAACAGTCCAGCTATCATATTTGCTGTCTCGATCTCTTGATCTTATATTTTTTACATGCAGTCTGCTATGTGAAATATTTCAGTGTTACACTTAAAGAGAAATATTTTCCTCCAGGACTAGCAAGTCTCTGCCGATGCAGATCGATGGAGAGCCGTGGATGCAGACCCCATGCACGGTGAGTAGAGAGTTGTTGAAATGTTTTGTCACTGTCATTTTTGCTTTTTCAGACATTCACGTTATTATAAGAAAATAATCACAATGTCTGTTCTTTTGTTTTGCCTTTTTGAGCCTATCGGCACATTTCTTTTTTCTCCTTTTATTTATTGCACTCACATTTTGGGCCATTCTTGAGCTTTTGAATGTGAGTGTCTGTTAGCTGCAATGCTATGCTAAATACCATCAATTATCAACCCTGGAACTGAATAAAATGTTGGCTTTGCTTAAACATTCCTGTCCATTTAGGATACCTTATGAGATAATTACACCTGGGACCCTCAGACATATGTCTTCCTGAATGTTTTAATCATCTATTATTTTGTCTACATTCAGTGGTTTAAGGGTCTCTTGGTTTATTTTACCATAGTTGTTTTTTCCCATGAGATACTATTTACTTTTGTCTCACTGCAAATTTTGATTTTCATTTATATGATAAATATTTCATTGCACTTCAAATACACGGTAGATGCTGCTCTTGGCATTGGGGACAGAAATATGGAAAAGGTTAATAATGGCATTGTCTTTAAAAACTTAAATTCTGATAATAAGTGGCAAGGCAGATAACTAAAATAGATATATAATAAAAATAACTTCATATTATAAGACCAATAACAAGGAGAAATGATGAAGAGGACCAGATGGACTATGAAATAAGTAGAATTCTATTTCAATAAGTAGATCTGGGAGACGTTTCTAAACACAACCAACAGCTCAGTGTTATCAAGGAAAAAGGATGGTGTGACCAAAGATCCTAGAATTACAGAGAGAGAAAAACAGAAAAGACGACCAGGAACAGGTCACAATTGAAAACTAATGTTATGGAGTATGCATTTGATTCTAAGTATAACAGAGAACCAATTCACATTGGCTGCTAGAGGCGAATGTGTTATACTGAGTAGCAACTAAGGGAAGTCAAGCATGGTGTTCTGGGCTTGAGCAAAGAGTAGCAAGTAAGGAAAATGGAAGTGAATGGACTGAGCTAAATCTTGAAGTCTGGAAGAAGAAGAATTTACTAATGACAGCTCTTGAGAAAGGGGTTAGTAGATGAGGGGAAGCCGTGATTCAAGTCCACTTCCCTGTGAATAATGGTGCCATTAACATAGTGGTTATAATTAGGAGTTAAACTGGTTAAGGAATAACAAGAATGCGCTTTAATTTTGTATAGACTTTGCATTAATTACTTTTGTTGAATGTTTCCTTTTAAAAGTTCATACACATGAAGTAATTAAATTTTCAGACAGAATATTTAGGTTTAGGAAACATAATTAACCTCTGACACATAACAGATATGAAAGTCATATTTTTTTTTATTAAACTCTATTCTTCAACTGCTGATTCAAATAACTTGAGCTTTGGATTCCAAATGGCACAAACTATGATACAAGAGGGAACTTTTTTTTTTTTTTTGCTTTTTGGAGACAGGGTCTTGCTTTGTAGTTCAGGCTGGCCCTGAGCTCACTATGGTGCCCAGGCAAGCCGCCGCGAACTCAGCAATCCTCCTGTCTCTGCCTCCCGAGTGCTGGGATTACAGGCGTGAGCCACCACGCCCAGCATTATATGTGGTAACCGGGGATCGAACTCAGGTCCTT